>PVIJ01003637.1:0-28315 GCA_004024925.1 Scalopus aquaticus
ATCAACTTTTCTGTGAATGTAAAAAATTGTTCTAAAAAAAAAAAAAAAAATCTAGGGCCTCCCTGGTGGCGCAGTGGTTGAGTGCTGTGCTGTGGAGCTGTTGGCAGAGCGCGATGAGAGTTCGACGCCCGGCCGGGGAGGATCCCACATGGTGCGGCAGACCTCTCCTGCCTCGCCCGCTGCTCCCCTCAGCAGTGTATTTCTGATCTGCCTGTTCTGCTCCCCACTCTGTCTCTGGTGAACCCTCTCGCCGCCCCACGCCTCTGGCCTGTACCCCAGCTTGTATGTATAAATAAATAAATCTTTAAATGAAAAATCTATTATTTTTTGTTGAATTAGAGGACACTCTGGTTAGTAACTGTGACCAGGTACAACAGCTAACAGAACCAAGAGAAGCTGTATAAGAGAAAGGCAAAAAGTAAAAAATTAACTATAGGGCTTGATCTTAAACAGGCGAGGACAGTAAATAAAGACAAGGAAAGAGGCTTGAGGAAGTATGGGAAGGAGAAAAAGACAATACGTAGAGTTTTTGTTTTTTTTTAAATAGCGAGTGTTGTGCAAAAAGCTAACACGAATGTTATCTCCCTCAGAAAAATAGAAAAGAAGGGCCTCCCTGTTGGTGCAACGGGTTAAGCGCAGCACCATGAAGCTATCCAGAGCCACTGCAGCATGGAGTTCGATACCTGGCCAGGGAGCTTCCCACATGGCTCAGGAGACCTCTCCTATCTCACCTGCTGCCCCTCAGCAGTGTATTTCAGTAGACCCGCCTGTTCTGCTCCCCACTCTGTCTTTGGTGAATCTTCTCACTGCCCTACACCTCTGACTTACACCCCAGCTTGTATGCATAAATAAATCAATCTTAGAAAAAAAAAGAAATAGAAGAGAAGCCAAGTTAATAAGGGGCGCTGAGATATTCAGCAAAAAAAATCACCACTATTCAGCCTCTGGCATACTTAGCAGTGTCACCCTGATTCCTCTCCCTGTGGCTAAGAAATCAAAACTTGTCATTGTAACCAAGACTGCAACCTGTGCTGGTGCCAGTCTTTATGGTATATTGAGGTATTTTGCAGGAAAATCAAGGGATAATTGCCCAGTATCAAAAGAAGATCTGACTCTTGGGAAAGGAAAGAAGGCTTTCCTTTTGTCACAGGATGATTCTCTCTGGAATAACATAAATGGCTCTTCGAGAGACTGTGTCTTTGATAGGAGAGCTGCAACTCTGACAATCTGCTGAATGCCAAACAGAGCACTCAGCTTTCTACAATGACTTAAAGGACACTGCAAGGCTGCAGATTTATTCTGCTGACTTTCCCTGCAGAGCTACTCAAGTTTTCCAAAGGCAAAAAGGAAGAACTTTCTTCTTCCAACCAGGAAATTGCAAATGACACCTGGGATCTAAAGAAAGAACTATGTTTGCTCAAAATCTGACATCATCGATGTGAACAAGATTTAAAAGCTGGAATGATGGCTGGCAATTTTATTCTGTAGAGCAGAAGTTGGTTCAGCTCTTCAATCTGCCTCTGCCGGCAGAAACAGCAGCCATGCAGGGCACATGGTATGCCAGACTGAGAATGGGCTAATTTCACAAACTTCATTCTCATTCTCTCTGTACTTCCACATGACAATTGCAGATAGTTCAGACTCTTACCAAAGGACAATCTTTGGTAACAAAGTTCACCGAACAAAGAAAGTTCAAAGTAAAGGCACTATATGACAAAGAGAAACCTCAGAGCTGCCATCTTTATGTCATACTTTCTTCTTAAAAATCCTATCCTTAACCTGATAATTTCATAAGAGTCTAAAAAGCAAAATCTACTTACAATAACTATTAACAGCATTAACTATTAACTCCCAAATTTGTAAATCTCTGATGAGATTTTGAAAAAGAAAAGCTTTGTACACATCTTAACTTGAAAGTCATAGCCATGTGTTTATGATTTATAAGATAGTCCTGTGATGTTAAATAGATTCAACCCTCAACAGACAAAAGAAAACCAGGTTTGAGAGTTAAAAAAACAAAACAAAATCCAATTTCTGTTTAAAACCTGTTTGGTTACCTTATGAGACACAAACAGTTGACACAAACATTAAAATTTAGAGATAATAAGTCCCATTTTGATTTTTAAGAACATGTATTACTGTACTGAGGAATAGGTATTGGAGTGAGGGGATTAGCATAGCAAAACACAGTACAGAAATTATAAACTAAACCAGAAATAAGATTTTCTCCCAAAACAAAATTTTACAAAAATGAATGGAGAAAATACAAAAATACAAAAATACAAAAATAAAGATGCTTTGCTTTAATAAACAATATTAACAAATAATATACATCTTAAAATTTAGGCATAACCAAAAGTCTAAATGTCAGCTAAATCAAATTTAGTTAAGTGTTTACTAACACTTGCAACAATAACCCTTTCAAAGGGGTTTATCATTTGGTTATAAGACTCAATTTAAGTTCAAATCCTGGCTCTGACCAAACTCCAACTGAAGGGGCTTTTCTTGTATTATAAAGTTCAACTTCAAAGAGTCATTGTGTTTTATTTAAGTCACTGGCATATGGTTAAGGAAAAAAAGTTTATGTATGCCCAGTTACATTCTTTGAGCAGAACACAGAGGGTCTCTTTCTTCTATGAAAGCGCTTCTGAGAGCATCTCTTGCACCTTATTCATAATGCACAATTTATCGGCATTTCTTTTCCTTTCTAAATGGCTGGGAGGGAAGAAGAACGCCATAGTCACTGTGTGTGGTTAGTAATGGCGCTTTTACTTGTCATTGTACAAAGCCTGTTAAATATTTACAACACAGACAGCAATATGTAGCATTAAACACCCAGTTGTGAGTTTGAATTTTTTTAGAAATAAATCTATGACAAGTTTTTCCCAGCAAAACGCCAGAAGACTTTACTAACAGCTTCAAGAGACTCGGCGGGTCCAGAGGAGCAGTTATAGGCCATCTGGTGATTACTTATTATTATTTATACAGCACTGTAGATGTACACACAGATGTGTTATGAATCCACATACAGAGCAGGCCCTAACAAGGGCTTCAGACCAAACACGACTGCTGAGCAAGTCAATCTGCATTAAAGAAACACGCTAGCCGGGGCACACTGGCTGTTCTTCAATCTGCTGCATGACGGGAAGAGTATTTGATAAAAGAATGAAGAATTCTATATAATGATGACAGTATCTTGTAAGTTAACAGCCTCGCTATATGTGGTTTTGAGGGGTGGCAAAAGAGGGATTAATGAAGGATAAGTTCTCAGATCCAGAAAGTACTTCATAAACTCAGCACTTTGTAAAAGAAGGGACTAGGAAAGAGCCCTTCTCCTGACTTAGGAAGAACTGCGATACAAAGATGATACAGGCTTTTTTTTTTCCCTACCAGGAATGCTCTGAGAACAGTTTCTGGGCTCTCATTCCACATATTAAGCCATACCCACAGAAAACGAAAGTGAATAACTACAAATTTTCTCATCTTACTTTCTTGATTCTACCCCTAATTAGGCAAGATAATAATAAATGTAACATAAAAAAAAAAAAAACTACATGTATCTGAGGGCCAATGTCAAGAGCACCAGTATCACATTAAAACAGGTTAATTCCTTGCTTTTAACACCTTTCCATTTTTTTAACCCAGTCCCAATTTTGTTTACATGATGCAGAACAGTGGTCTATTTCCATTACAAAATTACATAAAACTGCATCATTCAGAGTAGACTTAAAGTTATTACAAAACCAACATATTACAAAAAACAAGGTTAGCATTTGGCCTAATTATGTATAATGCAGTGTATTTTCAGCTGCGTGACAGCATGCAGGCGCTCTGACCAGATGGGAACTGGATGAATTATTGAATGAAATATGAATTATTAAATAAAAATTTGAATTTTTTTAAACCCTTGGCAGGGGGTGAGGAAGAAAGGCTTATTTGTTTGCCTGAAATTGTCCTCACCTGTCGAAGCATGTAATGCTAGCATATATCACCACAAGTGGCATTTACCTACCAGAGTCACTTCTTTCCTTGGTATTCTCCAATTCAAGATGGTCCCCTAACATAAAAAATCAGTAATCAGCATCACCCCGCTCTTCTTTGGTTTTCTTTTGTGTTAATGCCAGGTTATACGGAAACTTGCCAAAAGGATAGAATGAAAAATCCAGAGTCTCATAGTACCAGCAAGGCCCATTTAATGGGAGGGCTGGGATAAAAGGAATAATCTCTATAGATTTGTGTTACATAGGCAATAAAATATATACCTTTGTAGCATGCCAGCATTTAACCAATCATAGAAGCTATTTGTTGCCTCATATATTACAAAGCAATAGAGATTTAAGGGATAATGTTCATGGAGACAGAGGACACGAAGCAATAAACAGCACTGGAGGTTGGTTAAACGCCAAGTAAAGCCAGACTACAGCACCATAAACATTATTCCTATTATATGACAAGATAAGGAGGTATAAGAAGCTGTCCTCAATCCCACCACAACAAGGATGCTACTGCTATTGCTGGCCTTAGAAAGGGAAGACAGGCCCTTGAGGTCTGTGAATCAGTTATAGGTTTCATGTCTCAGAAAGATATGAACAGAAACTCAACTTGTACCTGTCTTCTGGGAGAAAATCTGATAATACGTATCTGGGGTGTGAAGGGGGAAGGGAACATGAGAAGTGGGGAGAGAATAAGTCCCTCAAGCCATAGTGGAGGGAGAAGAAAAGATCAAAGGATTTTCTTTAAATGGATAATTTGATACAGACAGAAAGGATAGAAACCTTTCTCAATGGCTAATAAGGGGATGACACCATCCATTAGTAGCATCTCCTCAGAGGAAGTGTTTCTATTCTTAAGGAAATAAACATTCTAAGTTTATATGACCAGTTTCTGCTCAAAGACTTGATTATGATAGCCAGAAAGACTACTTAAATCTGTATAATTTGGATTACAAACCAATGTCAAGTGTCTGAGATGGAGGTATAAGAACAGAGAATTTGTGGACTTCTGGTAATTAAAATTGGACAAAAAAAGCTTCCAAACGATAGTTATCTAACTGCACCCACATGAAATAACATCTCATATTCAAGATAACTGAGAGATACAGTACATTTTCTTTTTTCCACATACAATAGAAGAATTTTATAATCCACCTTCAAATGAAAGTGTCCCCCAAAGTAATTACAAACTTACTACAAGGCAAAGTCATTTTATAGTTAACAATGTCTTTAAATAGATGCTATCTTATAAACATTTTGCAAACCCATACAACTCAAATTGAGCCAGCCCTTTGATACAAGGTATCTGGGGCACTGTCGCCTTAACAACACCAACCCATTCTCTGGAGGCAGTGCTATTACCTACTCCTGTTACCAAATTCCATAGAGTGGTATTAGCAGGAATATTGCTTTCCCTTAGTTCCACAGCAAGAGGGTGATGAGGCCTCAAGAGAAACAGAGTCTCAATAGGAGAATAGGGATGAGAGAGCTCAAAAAACTATCATCTGTCTTTTCAGATAAGAATGCAAAGAACACAACCTTCAGCAACCATTTTTTTCCTTAACAAAAGTACATGCTGCATATTTAGAACTCAGCTGTGTCACATCAGACTTACTGTTGGGAAGTGGATCATGAACAGAATCCAAAAATAACAGCCATTAAAGACCTAGCAACCAAAACATGTTTATGTATCCGTTGAAAGCCTGGTGGTTTTGATTATATGGTGGAGAGCATAATCCACTAGTCTATTTTAGGTGAGTTTTCCTCTCACCTTCCCTTAATATTAAGGCATAAGATGATTTCTGAGTTTAGGGGTATATAAGGTAAAGTGTGGGTAGGGAACAGATAATTGAAATAATGCAAGATTCCTATAGCTTTTGTTTGTCAGTTTGTTTTTTAAGGCTCTGTCTCTTCAATTACAATTTGCTTTCATTCCTTCTTCCTCTAACAGGTAGAAGCCACTGATATTTTTTTGAGATTTTTATACCAGTAAATTCTAAACCATGCCCTGCAAAAATTATCATGTTTCTTATTATTCCTGTTAGGACTTACAGAGCCTTTTTATTATTCTACCATTTCTAGAATAAAGGATTTCAATCAATGACAGTGGATTATAAATAGCCTCAAGGCCTCAAAATGGCTCTAGAATGCAATCATTTTTAAGGGATAAAAAGGTAGCTGAATCACAGAACCAGGGTCATTCACTATCTTTGGAGCCAGATTTTCACTATTTCACATAACACACAGGAATCACAGTAAATTTTATATAGCGATCCCATTCTACAAATATTTGTTACTAGATACTGGGAGAAACTTGGGAGGGAGACTGTCTCTAAATAACTATAATCATCTAACCTAAAGATTTTTACATGCAAAGGAGGTAAAAGGATAAAATCATGCTACCTTCAAAGCCTTAAGCTATAGCTTTCTATACTTTTTCTGTGAAACAAATAACTTGAATCCAAAAGAAGGTAGCAATCTTCCCGAGTTCCACACTTCAGAACCTACAGGAGAGGTTATAATGAATCCCAATAACCAAAATACCAACAAATAACAGAAATGGACAAGTAAGGGAAGTAGAAAAACTTATGATAAACAGAACCCAACAACACAAGAAGGAACCAAAGTAAAAAGTCCCTCTGTCTCCTTACCTCTAGTCCAAAATAATACCAAAACAAAAACCACAAAATCCTTCCAGAATTTCACAAATGTCAGCTGATGAGACAGTCTGAAGAAACCCTACTTAGGCCTTTCTTCATCAGAAATCTTATGAGATGTTTTTCCTATGTATTTCTTTATTTTTAACCATACATTTGTATTTCTTTAAGTCCTTGTCTGGGTGATTTTAAGCATACAGCAAATAAGAGGGAGTACAGGTACTGAGCAGCTTAAACATTAAGTGAAGAAAAACAAATACAAGGAAAATAAATCTTTTCACCCAAAATGCAAATCTTTGAAGTAAAGAAGTGAAAAAGGTACTAGGTATCAATTACCTAAGTCACAGTAAATACTATTATCCACAAATTCATACAAAAAAATTAGGAAGAATCAGGTTCAGATATGCATTCCAATAAAGCTGTCTGAAAAAAATGCAACAAATGTACCCTATTCTTCCAAAGGGCTTGGTTTGTAAAGAAAATAAGGGTCTCCTTGGTGGTGCAGGGGTTAAAGTCTCACCACTATCAAGCTATTACTAGTTCAATCCTGGCCAGGGAGCTAACCCACATATGGCGCAGCAGACCTCTCCAGTCTCACCCACTCCTCCGCTCAGCATTGTATTTCACTAGATCCGCCTGTTCTGCTAGCTGTTCTGTCTCTGGTGAATCCTCTCACCTCCTGTACCTCTGGTCTACACCCAGTTCTTGTAAGAATAAATAAGTATAAATCTTTTTTAAAAAATAATAAAACAAAAGCTACACATTGGGCCTTCCTGGTGGCACAAGGGGTTAAGTCTCAGCCTATGATGCTGTCCATCTGCAGCCACTGCAGCACGAGTTCAATCCCCAGTCAGGGAGATTCCCACATGGCGCAGCAGACCTCTCCTGTCTCGCCTGCTGTTCCCCTCAGCAGCGTATTTTAGTCAATCTGCCTATTCTGCTCCCCACTCTGTCTTTGGTGAATCCTCTCAACAACCTATACCCCAGCTCTTGTATGCATAAATAAATGAATCTTTTAAAAAAAAATAAGCCACATAGGGAAAACACGCAGTTAACAATAAAGGTAAAAACTCTGACAAGGAAGGAACCATAGCCTACGATGCTGATTACTTCAGGATACAATGGCTCTTTAGTCTTTCTGAAAATTTCAGCATTTACTTGAATTTGGAATCATCCCTTTGCTCATTTCTTGTTACCACCCCCCCCACCATTCCCATTCCCCTCTCAAATTCCAATTCTTAGGACTCTCTGGAACTTAATTCTCTTTTTGCCTAAGCATTTACAGTGTTTAGTAGAACAAGTCTGCAATCTCACATACCACCAGTAAGTGTCACTGGACAGTCACATGACATATTCCTAAATGAAAAGAAATTCAAGCCTCTGGTTTGATAAAATCAGTTCATGAAGTCAGATAAAACTTTCTTTGTATTCCTTTCCTTCATGCTTTGTGAAACACAGGAATAACGGCGGATCTAAGAAGAGTTAAGAAAATGTAATTCCAACAAAATTACTTTATTAAAAAAGTATATGCTGAAAAATGACACATAACGTACACATAGGCAAACAATACATGGCAACTGACACAAAGAATAAAGCCTTTCATGGTGTCAAATAGGGAAAATGTCTGAGAAATCTTGTAATTTATATATTCCTGTGAGATCTTGCGTTCTGTGTTAGGTATGTATTTCATACATATATTACCCATCTTAGTTGCTAACAACGATTTTCTGAATCAACAGTAGAAACATTTTTTTCTTACTTAAAAAATTCAAATAGACCCTGGCAAATTGGGGTTCACAATGAATGGGCTCATTCTCTGCTGCCTATCCAAATATGTTAAGCAGACTTTTATATCCATGAAAGTTGAGGAGAAGATATTTCTAAACTTGCTTTGTATTTAGATGGATAGCTTTAGAAAGGAGTAGAGAGCAACATGTATTCTTCAACACTGTGTGCTGGGAAACAAACACCAGTAGAATAACAATATGAAAGCGAGCAAGGCAGATTTCATTACGGTAGAGTGCCTACACTTCCTCATAACTTGGATTTACACACTGCAAATCCTCTGATCTGATTACCTCCAGTGATCACGTAAAATACCGGCTTTAAACTCTTTGCCTTAGTGATAAAACAGCCACTTTGATTCACAACGAGACATTCACAATAAAGTATATTGTAAACGTACCTGTCCACAGCCCGGGGCATTGCACACAAACGGTCTGTCGTCTCCCATATTTCATATAGCAGAGCGGAGCTGAGGAGGGGGAAGAGGGGGAAAAGTTATGTTAAATACGCTGGAGTAAAAAAAGTGCTTCAAAAATATCAAGCCTAGAAACAGGTGTTCCAAGAATGCCATCTATCAAAGCTATAAACACAGGCTACTTTGGGGAGACCCATTAGACAGGTGGCATATGATCTACTGTGTCTCGATGGAAACTTGTAATTAGAAAAATTTAGACCTAAATAGTCAAGAAATTTCCAACCTTTTGCTAGATTTTCCCTCATTCCGCTACAGTATATAACGTACTTCTCTAGCCTGCTGAATTACAATCAGTGCAGTTCCCTATGTCAATAAATCCACTGAACGCTCAATGCGGAAGCCATATTTCTGAACTAGAGAAGACCAAAATTTGTCATTTAATTAATTAAGGGATTATAGGAGGGGTGCTCCATTTTACAAGGCCATAATCTGGCTCCCTGGTGTATAAACTACGAGACTGTTGGCAAGGGCCGTTTATCCCAGATTATTGCCAAAGAAAACAAAGCACCCATCCTATTGGGCTACACGGGAAATGATTTTCATTAATAAAAAAATAAAATCCTTCTCTCCCCACTGGGAGCCTCCTTCTCTTTCCCCACCCCCACCCCCCAATTGTCTGTGGCAAATGGAGAAATATCGGTGCCCTTCCCCCCTCTGATTCTATTTATGGCTAGGTTTTTAAAAGCAGCAATAAAACAAATGTCGACTCTTTGGGGGTTTACTGGGTGAATATGTTCCGGCTGTTTGTGCTGCTCTCGCCCAGAGTTCTTGGGCTGCTCTGTTGCAGCCAACAGATGTGTGCTGCTGCAGGGGATAAAAGAATGGCACTAAAAGGCATCACCATCCGTCCTCTCTATTTCTCCAAAGAATTTAACAGGGTTTATATTTTATAGTGTTGTTGTTTTTTAATTATTGAAGCTAAACTCTTGAAATGTTGATCAAAATTCTTTGTCAAAGAACAATAATTCTACTATGAATATGCTGGGGAAATTTCTCATATCCCTACTAGGAATAAAGAGGTAGAGATGAATAAGGATTACAAATGCAAACCATAGTAAAAATATTCTATTATTAAACAGTATTTTGAAAGGGTGGAGAGTGGGGGGGGGGGTAAAAACTGTCTCAATAAACTCCTAAAGGACATTTTCAAATATCCTAATATCCTTCTACCATAGAGAAATATATATGAATATAAACAAGAAAGATGAAGAGGAATAATTATAATTTGAATATGCCTAGATACATTTTCAAAACTGTAACCAACTTCACACTTTATCTTGGAAATAACCTAAAATGTCAGGTTAACTTTAGTCAGGTCTACTTTAAAATACAATGTTAGAGTTGGGCGGTATATGGTAATCAGAAAAACAGGCTAAAACTCAGAGGATAGCTAGATAACATCTCTTTCACTTTAAGACTCACTATAGAGTGCTAGTCTGATCAGTAATTCCACAACTAATCAGTGTGTAAAATTGTGGGGTGCCCCATAAAATAAAAAGGACTTCTTAGTCATCTTTCAACATGATAGGAACAGGGTCTAACTATGAAGGAAACTGATGCTGCAGCACTGCTGTAATGGAAGAGAGCCTGTATGTACATAGGTGTACACAGATTTATATCACATTTAGGCAGGATAAATTGCTTCAATAAATTCTGTTCCTAGGAGATGCCAACTCAAGCTGATGATTGGGTACTGGCAAAATGAGAGCTTTATTCTTCTTCACACAGCCCCAGGACAAGGGAAACTGGTTTGTGTGCTTGTTTTAAATACTTGATGATTTTTTAGCTCTTTCTGGAACAATGACATTGTGCAAAAAATAACTACAAGTAAAAAGATGCAAAGACCAAGGTCATCATGGCTGAAAACTCAGCATTTCTGGAAAGCAATTCATTTCTGGAAAAATTCGAACAACTGCTATACTGAAGAGAATTTCACTTCTATTCCCAGAACCTGCTTTTCTAACATAATCATGAAATGAGAATTTTATTTCAACAAGGTCCTTTAACATATTTTCGACCAGCAAGTAAACTAAAAGGGCTAGAGCAGACGTAAAAGGACCAGGCATGCTTCCTTATTTTTACCTTAGTTCTGTTATTTGAGGTTAAATTTTCTATTTAGAAGAGGGGACAAGTCCTGGCTGAATGGGACAGGGGTGGCACAGAAAATGATTAAATTCTGGAATGGCTTCCCTGAAACCACAATTATAAATTTTAGCTTTGCAAAATCACAAATTTTATTTAATTGCATACTTATTAGGAAAGAGAGGTGAAAAATCATGACTTTCTAAACGTGCAGGGAAAAGGCAAAAACAAACTGGGGAGAAAAGTGTTAAAATATAACAAAAGCAAGCATTTTCATGGCTATTAAATATTCAAATCTGACAGTCATTAACTAGGATTTCCTGCTTCCTTCCCAATTTGCTGGCTTTTGTTTTGCCATTTTCAACAAAAGGAAATCACAATGGGAGGAAGAAGGCCCTCTTTCTTAAACATCCACAATTATTCTTAAATCATTCCTTCAATCTTGTCTTTTTTCATTTCCATCATTAATATTTTTTCACTTTAAAGTGAGTTGTCTTTTAAAAAAATCAAATATTTAACAATTATGATGTTTCCCTACTTAAAAAAAAATCCAGCTAACATTTAAAAAAAGTCTTCATTCCCAGTCTGCTGCATCAACTCCTATATATGACAAATGCTATTACTTATTTCTATTTGATACTTAACTCTCTAATTTTAAGAAAGGTCCAAATGATGTCGCAAAAACAACCTATTTCTTTAGTAAAAACAGGCTTACACAAAGCATAAAATCTTGACTCTTGCTGTCATTCACTAGAATTTAACTCACAGCCCATTTGTTACTGTACTTGCTTGACAAGTAGATCATGTGTCTAGCATGGCACACAAGTCTGTTGTCTGCTTGAACTATTCTTCATGATGAAACTCAAGCATTTTATAGAACTAAGTAATAAATGGCAGGCAAGGGATACACACATTTAGAGACATTTCCAAGGGGATGTGAGATGGCTTTCAGTGGTGTCTTAGAACAGGAAAAACAGATGCATAAAAAGGCTGCCCCAAAGGCAAAGTCTGCAGAAGAAAAGGCTCATGTACTTAGTCACCAAACTCATAAATGGTAAAAATTAGTATCTATTCGAAAGAGAGAATGTTATATGCACGCTGGAAGAGACATGAAGAAAACTCAAGGCTTAAGGAACGATTTCTAATAACTGGGGTAATTTCTGTTAAATAGTTTTGTCAGTCAAAAGTATATTGATTGTTTATGTGTATATATGTATATCTATGTATCTAACAATTTATTTTTAAACAGAATGAGGATGGATAAGTCTATCACTGAGGTTTACAGTCAATTCTCTGGACCTGGTTGCAATGTGATTATTTCTTTAGTAACCCAACTGATGTTAAAAAGAGGACCCAACTTTAGTAAGGAATAAAAGTCATGTATAAATAAATACATCCCTAGATTCATAATAACAAAAAGCAGATATTAATAGGTACAAAAAACAGAAGGACATAAACATTATAAATACCAGTGATTCATAAAAATCTAGCTCAGACTAGCTATTATTGATTTAAAAAACCAAAAAAATTACTAAAGAAGTACTAAATACCAGGCAAAATAGACATAAAAGTAAAAAGACAATAGCCCGTTGCAAAAAAAATTTTTTTTTCACTTATCTGTGTTAAATTAAAACCAGGGCTGAACAGTAGCTAAAGCAGTAAAAACCAGATTCTATTCAGTACTATAGCAATAGGGGAAAGGAGACCTTAGTATCAAACCAGATTCAGTTATGAATCAAGCATGGGCAAATGGGAACTCACAGTCAAGAGGGTATCCATGGATAGAAAACTACTAAGATAAATCATCAGGGATAAGGGGGATTCTGGGTAAACCAACCTAACAGGATTATTGCCAAGGATAGACATCATCACCTGGGGGGATGGTAGAGGATAAGAGACCTGATCAGATATGAGTGATCAGATATGAGGGTGATCAGATATCAAGGGTAGAGGGGTTCTTCCTAAAACTGGATTTTACAAAGAAGTACATGGATGGGCCTAAAAGAAGGTTCAGGAGTCTGAAAAAGTCTAATCAGGTAAATGTCATTGGTATGAAAATTGCCAGGTAGGTGGTAAGAATGATCACTTCATTTACACATTCAATTTGAGGTTGATCTGTATACATATTAGATCACATACTATTTCTCCTATTCTTTATAGTCATTTTCCATCTTTTTGCCAGCAACTCCAGTGTATAAATAATAAGAGCACAGAAAGGCAGAGTTAACAGTCTTGGTAAAGATTAGTCCAGGAAGAAACCTGAAACTAATACCCACAATTCACTTTTTAGTCAAAAAGTTAATTTAGACATTTTAAAAATTAATTCACTAAATATTTTATCCAGTGCCACCATACACTCAAGGCTCCAGAATTCAACAATGAATGAGGTTTCTGCCCCCATAGTACTTTCTTACAGTCTAAAAAGAGACAAATACAAAGAAATCGATTTTAGAGTACGAGAAATTATTGTTAAGAGAAATTAAATGGTGAGATTAGTGATTATGAAAAGGACTACTTGGTTTCATGAATAAAAAAGGAACGGTTGTGTTATCTATGACCAAAAAGGGGTGGGACAGGATATAGAGATGGGGATAAGACTTCTGGAAGTCTTCTCACAACACAGTTGATATTCAATAAATATTTACTGATTTAATCTGAGGTTGACAGTAAGGAATACTTTGCTGAAATTTTACACATTAAGCTTTTTGCAGAAAACCACTGAGTCCATAAAACAGTATCTAAGCAGGTATTTATGTATTTAAAACTATACACAGTTGAGATAAGGTTTTAAATGCATACTTACAACTACTTTGTGCCTAAGGCACTTTATGAGACTACACCCAACCAATTCTATGGTTTTCTTAACATCCAAATAACACAGACAAAATTCTATAGTTTTTGGTTAGAGTCTTAAAGTTAAGGAGGGAGGTCTCTGTCAAGTTAGCCCTTAATTAATCCTTTAAAACAAGACCTAGGCCAGAGCTGTTATGGTATATTTTTAAGTGTAAAAGAAGGCTAATCAAAGAAGTAGCAGAAAGAACTTTTGGTAATACATATTTCAACAATATTTCTGGAAAGCAATCTGGCAATATTTATACTCAGGATCTGTAAATGTTTTATATCCTTTGAACAAATGATTCTTCTTTGAGGACTTTATTGTGAGGCTAAAATAAAAAACAGACCATTTATATATTAAATTGTTCATCAGTTATAATTACAACAAAAAGAACAAGAACAGGCATTAGATTAAATGTTTAAGAAGAATGGACAAATATAAATTAAGGTATTGCCTCACAATAGACTATATTTAAGTTAAGAATGTTTCAAAAAATTATTTAATAGCATGAGAAAATGCTATAAATTAAGTGGGGAGGGGGGAAGCAGGATATAAAATTGTATATGTACCACAATTCCAAATCTATAAAAAAAAAAAAAGCATAGGAAAAGATGTATGAATTAAGATCAAATGTTAACAATGTTCTATCTGGGTAAGAATATTCCAGGTGTTTTTATTTTCTTCTTTGCACTGTCAATATTTTCCAAAGTCTCTATGATGATGACAGACTGCTTTTAATAAATCAAAACCATATACTAAAATATCATCATAAAAGTGAATGCTTATCTGCATAATTTAAAAAAGCATGTCTACGAGTTAAAAAAAAAAAGACCTACAAATCATATAAAGCTGCTTGTTCTCTACTACAAATCAACTTAAAAATGAAATTCAAAACGGACTACCAAATTTTTTTTCTAAAATTATAAACAGCTTCATATAGAAATAGACATGGGGTAAATCAAGCAATTCAAGAAAGTTCCTCCTGGGGCCTCCCTGGTGGCTCAGCGGTTAAGAGCTGCGCTGTGGAGCTGCCGGCAGTGGTGACGCAAGTTCGAGCCCAGCCGGGGAGATTCCCACATGGCGCGGCAGACCTCTCCTGCCCTCGCGCCTCGCCCGCTGCACCCCGTGTACTTAGGTGGATCTGCCTGTTCTGCTCCCTGCTCTGCCTCTGGTGAACCCTCTCGCCGCCCCACGCCTCTGGCCTGTACCCCAGCTAGTACGCATAAATAAATAAACCTTTAAAAAAAAAAAAAAGAAAGTTCCTCCTTTGTTACCTTCAAGGGCCCATTTTCAGAATCTCATGAATGTTCCCTAACAATCAGTGTGACTTATATTAAACACTTAGAAACTGCCACAACCATCCATCACGAAGAGAATAAAGAGAGCTGAAACTAAGCTTAGCAGGTACTGAACTTCTTTCAGTTCCTCCATAAACAAACTGAAAATTTTAAACAGGCATCCAAACAGAGTTCTATTGGCTCGATTCTCTTAGAGTATTAAAAAGAGAAATTATATACAAACAGCTCTCTTCCAAGAACAAAACTCTGGATACCAAGTTTCAGACTCTAAAATAATTTAGCTGCTGCTACGCAGAGTACAAACTGAAGCTCTCCACCACAGCAGTCTCAACATTCTATTCTCCATAGGGTACTCAGTACTGTTGTGGTTTGTATTACATCTAGAAATTTGCTTACGGAAAAGATTCCAATAAGCATATGAACTGTGAGATTATAATGCAGGTTATGTGAACCCCAGGAAACAATAATCTACTAGGCAGTAGATGATTTAGGAATTGAAATTTCTATTTATAAGTTCTGGGTTCACTATCCATTATATTATATTATTTAGCATAAAAACAACTTTGCATAGAATATTATTTCATTAGTAGGTAAACCATCTGCCCTAAAAGGATTATACAGAAAACACATATACTACTATAATCTTAAACTAATTAACTTTATTGATTTATGTCAGGGTTTTTGCAAAGCACTTTGCTAACAAATGGATTTGAAAACTGAGGCAGAGAATTACAAAAAAATAGGCCAAAGGGCCTCCCTGGTGGCACAAGGGGTTAAGTCTCAACACTATGAAGCTATCAGCAGCCACTGCGGCAGAAGTTCAATCCCCGGTCAGGAAGCTGACCCACATATGGCGCAGCAGACCTCTCCTGGCTCGCCTGCTGCTCTCCTCAGCAGTGTGTTTCAGTCAATCCACCTGTTCTGCTCCTCACTCTGTCTCTGGTGAATCCTCTTACCACCCCACACTTCTGGCCTACACCCCAGCTCTTGTATGCATAAATAAATAAATATTTTTTAAAAAGGCAAAAGATGAGTCAAGAGGTTGAGGTTGGCCTGAATCCTGGTCACCTGTTCCACAAGATATAAAAGATATAAAAATGGACACCACATCTTTTTATAACTCCTGAAAGTTGTATGACAATTTGCATATTGATAACTACTTCTAACTGAATTATGTTTTCCAAAAGTTTGACATACAACAGTTGTTTCTCTATAAATGTATGTCTAGAAACATGAATTTGAAAAACTGCAAGTTATTGGAGCATTATTTTTGTACAAGAAAATTTAAGGACCTCCCTGGTGGCATAGGGGTTCAAATCTCAGCCCTATCAAGCTATTGTCAGCCACTGTGGCATGAGTTTGATCCCCAGCCAGGGAGCTAACCCACATGGTGCAGCAGACCTCTCCGGTCTTGCCCAGTGCTCCCCTCAGCAGTGTATTTCAGTCCATCTGCCTGTTCTGCTCCCCACTGTGTCTCTAGTGAATCCTTTCACCCTTCCCCCGTACCTCTGGCCTACAACCCAGTTCTTACATGCATAAATAAAAATAAACCTTTAAAAAAAAAGATTGCTACATTATAAAAATTTAAATTTTTAAAAAATGTTCCTTAACATTCACCATATTTTATTATAATAATTAAAAAATTCATAATCCAATTATATATCAAGGATTGACAAATTCCAACCCATGGACAAAATCCAGCCTGCCACCTGTTTTAGTATGGTTCACAAACTCAGAATGGTTCCTATCTTTTCAAATGGTTGAAAACAGTAAAAGAAGAATATTTTGGGACACGTGAGAATTACATGAAATTTAAATTTTTGTGTCCATAAATAAAGTTCTATGAACACAGCCACACTTTGCAGTTGTCTATGATTTCTTTCTTTTTTATTTATTTATTTATTTATTTATTTATTTATTTTTACATACAAGCTGGGGTACAGGCCAGAGGCGTGGGGTGGCGAGAGGGTTCACCAGAGACAGAGTGGGGAGCAGAACAGGCAGATCAGAAATACACTGCTGAGGGGAGCAGCGGGCGAGGCAGGAGAGGTCTGCCGCACCATGTGGGATTCTCCCCGGCCGGGCGTCGAACTCGCGTCGTGCTGCCAACTGCTCCACAGCGCAGCGCTCAACTGCTGCACCACCGGGGAGGCCCTGTCTATGACTTCTTTCAATGGCAGAGTTTAGTTACAAGAGACTTTATGATGCCTGCCTGCAAAGCCTAACATATTTACTATCTGATCTTAGTTTGCCAGCTCCTAGTATTTATAACCATTACTAATTAGAACACATGGTTAATTAATGTCTGACAAATGTCAAAATGTATATGTTGTTATTTTTTTAAAGATTTATTTATTTATGCATACAAGAGCTGGGGTGTATGACAGAGGTGTGACAGAGTGGGGAGCAGAAGAGGTGAACTGACTGAAACACACTGCTGAGGGGAGCAGCGGGTGAGACAGGAGAGGTCTGCTGCTCCATGTGGGAAGCTCCCTGGTCGGGGATCAAACTCATGCTGCAGTGACTATGGATAGCTTCATAGTACTGAGACTTTAACTCCTTGCGCCATCCCCTATATGTTAATTGTTAATAGGACTTTTATGACTATTGATTTCTGACTTTCCAAATTTTAGAAATTAGGTTTTCTTAAAATAAGGTTAATTAAATTAGTCCCACCGTTCTCAAACTTCAGCAAATTTCCCGAGCATCTTTTAAAAATACTATTACCAGGCCTTCTGCATTCTCTTGGCTGCAGGTATAAGAATCTACACATAAAAACCCTGAGTAATTCTGACACAAATGGTTATTAACCTACCCTTTGAGAAGTACTAAGATCGCTGGAGAACTTCTATTTCTTCCATGAGGTAAACAGCTGCATTTTTCAAGTTTGGTACTATGAAATGGCAGTTCTCAAAGTGATCTCAAGGAATCCCTATTAGATCCCTAGGGCCTTTTCAGAGGGTTCATGGAGGTTCAAACAACACATGATGGGCAAAAGATCTATTTAAAGAGCAAGGCTAATGCATTTTAATGTAACAGATGTATTAAATGTATTTAATGTAACAATGTATTAAAAGTTCATAAATGTGGTTTCCCTTTTGGGATTCCTGTGTAGTATCAAAGGAAGACTAAATTATGTGAAAAGAATCTTTTTCCTTTTATTTATCTGTGCAAGTACCAATTTTCTTCATATGCTTCAACCAAAACAACAAACACTAACAGACTGAATGCAGAAACTGTTCCCTTAAATATATTTTAATATTAGTTACTTGTTATTTTAAAATAAATATTTGAAAGATTTCTCTATTTTCAGTTCTAATATGCTAGATATTACAAGATATAGCCAAAGTAAATGCAAGCTCTTTATATAAAGGTAATTTTTAAGAGTATAAAGGATGGGTACTGAGGCCAAAAGCAGCTTGAGACCTGTTGCTTTAAAAAATACACAAACAGCCGAGTACCCTAGATTGATCAACCCAGAAGTTTAAAATTAATTCCTAAATTTCAGGTTCGGACAAGCAGGGACAGGTTTTAAAGAAAGGAGTCAGCTTAAATAGACCAAATAGTTTTAGAGCAAATGACTGAAAATGGGTAGAAGTGAGAATGAAGCAGAATAACTCAAGACAACACATGACCAAAGCTTGGAACTGCTTCATACAGGCAACTACTTAACTAGAACTTTTTAAAAATCTCATTAGATTTTTGGAGGATTTAAGGAACTATTTTGAACTATCTTCAAAATAAAGCAATAATAAAGCAAAAACAAAGAAGCAACAGTTTGCTAAAGTAACAGCAAGAAGTAGAATCCGAAGTTATTAGAGAATATAACTGCTCTCTATGTTTGGCTTCAATATGTATTTTAGAAGTAGAAAAATCCCTGAAACTGGTAGGCAGTCAAAAATCTTATGTTGCATTTTGGGTTTTTTCCTATTCATTTTCAGGGAAAGTATGATCCCTCAAATAATAATATACCAATATCAATCTACTCTAAAACACTTACTTTTAAGGATAAGTTTGAAATTTTCATGGGCTTAAACAGGCTGCAAACAATAACAAACCTGACAGGCAGACTTTAATAGTAAACCCTAGTATGAGCTTGACCCAGGAAATAGTTGTACTATCCCAAAATGACAATCAAGGACACACTCAGAAATTCTCAAGAAAAGACACCTATTTTCTCAGACTGTTCACATATTGGCAACAAGGTGACCTATTTGGGGTATTCAATGCTCCCTGAGTGATTTTCAATAGTCACAAACAAAAATGTGTAAAATTAGCAAACTACTTCTTGACCAAAACTTAAAAAATGAAAGGAAATAGAACTATGGCAGACATGTTAGTACCAGAAATAGCAGGAAAACTATGTTAAATAAATCCAACATGGTGTTATTCAAGTTTGATAAAGCTTAAATAAACATTAACGGCAAGAAGTTGGTGCCAATATAAATCACTTACTGCAATTGTATGTTATAGTCAATAAATCACCCTCCTCTTACAGTTAGGCAGATATCTGTTCAAAAAGAATGCTCTATATTTTAATCTGAAAAACAAGTAATTTTTCTACTACAAAGAAAATTTTTAGCCTCAAATAAAAGTTGAATAAATCGGCAAATCAATCTTCTCTTTCCACAATGGCAGAAAGCAGCACTACACCAGATAAGTAAGTAATTCTTTGCAAAGATAACAAATTGAGTTTTGTGAGAAGGTGAAGCCATAGCTGAATAACACTGTTCTTACACAGGTCTAAACCATAAACTCATAAAGTAACTTTTTAAGCTAAAGGCTCCTCTCATATTTTCAATAGATATTTACTGAGGATAAATTCAACACTGCTTAATAAAGAAAAACTTTTTGCACAATAGGGTTTCAAATGCATGAGGACATTCAAGGTTAAATTATAAAAAGGTGAGGAAAAAGCTAACATAACGAAGTGATGTCATGAATTCATAACAAGCTTTATTCTCCTTTTAAGTGTGCTGGTGTCTTACATAAAACTATTATAGTAACTCACCTTTGGTTTAGTTGGGAATTTTTCCTAGATGTCTGCCTACATAGTAAAATAAACAAACAAACAGAAAACTAGGTAACAAATTTATTTTTCCACAAAACCTTTCCTGCATTTTAACACTCATCCTTCCTATCCAAGGAAGCCAAGCGATACAGGTTTACTTTCAAAACTGAACTGAATTTTGCTTTACTGTATATAGAGAGTGAGTACATTATTCATATAAAAAAAGTTTCTAAACAAAAGGACAAGCAAGAAAAGGACAGGAAACAAAATACTATGCGTTAACAGAAAAAAACCCAGAAACATTCTTTCAACACAAAGTGTTCACCAGGGAAATTCTGAAGAGAAAATGTCATGATAAAATATTTTAAGACATGAAATGACCCAATGCAAAATATTTGTTGTTGATTTTTTGTTTTGTTTTTAGCTCAAAGGAGTTATTATTTCATCATTTATGTTCCTCACTTTTTGTTTATTCATTCCCACTGGGTCAGTAGAACCATCTCAATTTCATTTTCTTTACAGTCTATTTTTCTTCCTGATTCTTCAACAGTAAGTTTCCTTGATCTGAGAGTCTACTTATGAATGTTTGGATTGGAAAGGACCTTGAGGGGTCATCAAGTCCATTCTTCTGCTTTCCAGGAGAATTTATTACTAAACAATCTCAGATGGATGAGAAGATAGCAAAAGAAAATGCATCCTGTATTTAACAGCATGCTACTTTATTCCGCACAAGCATTTCCATTCAGAATTTGCAGTTTTCTAAAAATGAAAGTAAAAATTATACCCCCAAAAAGAGGAAGGTGTTTTAAAAATGCAGTTATCAGCTAAATTGCTCAAACATAAACTCAACTATCAGGTCTAAAATTAACACACAGGGAAGTTGTTGGCTGCCAAAATAGTCTTTAGTCCCTGGGGATGTCTTCTGATGCTCGATAACATTTGTAGCCCCATTTCACCTAAAGCACAGAGCTGGACAAATTTAGACCAACACACCAAAAAACTATAATTACAAATGGCAATTATACACATGTGTTTACTTATTTTTAAACAATTGGTACAGGTTTTATTCCTAATAGAAGATGAGAAGTTAAACCTAAATTGGAAATGTCAATATTATGAGGAAGCTACAACGCAACTGCTATATGGACAATAGTTTAACTCTTTAATATATAATTTATAATGTTTAAGGAGTTATGTATCTCTTTCTAAAGGTTTTCAAATTTAATTTAAAAAGATAGGGGACATGGGGGGATAGAATGCATAAACTATAGACTGGTGAAATACTGTTTCCCAGGAAGAATCTAAGATGACTTCTTAAATAGATGGCTATGAACAATTGGCAAGTAACACAGGGATATATAAATATCAACATAAAATAGCTAAATAACGACTTCTGCCCAACTTCATTTTCTTTTTTGACAGGATCACTAGCCAAGAAGCTCAGAGATAAAATATATTTACATTTTTACAGGACATTTCTTGATACTTCACAGGAAAGATAGGTTAGGTTGATGTTACCCAAAAGGTTGATTAATGATTGAGTATCAACCTAATGATAGTGTACTAATGTTATATAGCACTGCTCCACCCTTATTTATTTTTACCAGTGACCTAAGACAAAAACACAAGTGTCACATTTATGTTATGTTTAAAAAAATCTATCAGTGATACATAGATAGGAGGAATGATTAACCCGCTAAAGAAAGACCAAACAATACACCAAAACTAACAAGGTGGCAATTACAAGGATAAATGGAAAGTCCTCAATTACATTTAAAAAATTAATTGCATAATTTAATGTGTCCTTAAGCTTTACGGGTACACAGAGTGCAGCTTTTTTCCCCCAAAGGGAAAACTTTGTATTCATAAGATGATATGAGATGCTATATTCAAACTAATTAGAAACCCTAAAAACTCAGGCAACTAAGCTGATGAGGAGCCTGAACTTTATAAAAAATGTCACTTAAGGAATGGCTGATGTTTACTACAAAAGATGTCTTATGGGACACATCATCAAATATTTGGAGAGCTACCATGTTGACAAAGAGTTAGGTTTATGTACTAGAGCTTCAGATGGGAAAGTAAAGCACTTCAGCATAATGTAAAGAATGTCCTAAAAGTAGAGCTCTAATAAAGGAACAGGATATGTACGAACTAGGGACCTTTCTTTACAGCATCCAGAAGTGAAACCATCACTTATCAGGGATTCCAAATATTATTTTCACATTTCAAGAATATACCTGAAATACACAGAAATATTGAAATATACAAGTTCATGAATATACTTGATTGTAAAAGAAGCCTCTTAGGAGAAGGCAGTATTTAAAACCGAGCTGCTTAAAAATTGTCTTGATATGTTTCTAAAGAGATGGAAGATTTTTTCATGAACTCTAAAATTATAGTACCATTTACAAAGAAACTAACAACAAAGTAAATTAATGCTTTTTCTTTTTTAATGAATACATTTGTTTTTCTCAGAGAAACAACATCTATACCTTAACTTCAGTATCTATATCAAGGGAAAAGGGACAATTACATGCCAGCCTACAAACTAGTTTCAAAAGGAGAGCTGTTTTTATTAGACATTCGTAAAGCAATGCTATTTGCTCCACCTAAAACTTCCTTGCATGGAGATGGCTCCTCCTTATCAGACGTGGATAGGAAGGAGGCTGCACTAACACTGACTCCCTCCTACTACAAGCCCAGGAAAAACTCAGTCTTGACAAGTACAAAACAGTAACTTGCAAGAACTTCAGAGCAGCTGTGTTGAGAAAGAACCAGGGAGGCAAAATAGTAGCTTAAGAGTTGGGTGAAAAAACAATTTTCATTTTGGATTGGAACTAAGGAGAGGAAAGGTGGTGGCTATTAACATTTAAAAGCCATGGTAAACAAAAATGCTTACAAATAACACTGAAACTATCACTAGATGTAACCTTTGAGCCACAAGTTTAAAGATAAGTAGTGCTATCACTCTCTAGTTTTCTGCTAGATGCTAACACTAATGAGGAAAAAATAATCTTGCATTTAATTAAATGTCCAAGTCAAAATCATTACAAATTCTAGGGTGGAAGAATAAAACAAGGGACTTTGCTCTTTCACTGGATGTTTCTTTGTGCTGCTGTCAGACAAACTGAAAATATCTCAGTGTCTAACAGCAATGCTCTGAATGTGAAATACTGTAACCCAATTCAGTAATTATTGCTTAAGGGTCAGTAATTAATTGGACACAAAGTGCTATAGGGGAAACTTCTGGCCAGGAGAAAAAGCTTCAAATGGTTGCTGAAAAGCAAGGGTTAATACAAAACAACATACTCTGGTTTCTCTTCTTGTAACAGCTTTTCTGGTTTTCCAGATACTAGTTTGTGTCTCAAAAGTAAAAAGAGAAGAAAGGGAACATAAAAGACAAACCTACACAGTAGTAAAGAAGTTATTAATTGGTTGTTTTAGTTCAATTCATTAATACACAACTATCAAACAAAGGGCAAAGGCTTGTCCCTTTTCTGTAGAGAATTAAGAACAAACTGGTACGACTACTTATTACAGCTGCCAAACTTTTCTTTAGCTTCTTTTCTTACAGACATGTTACATTTCGCAATAATCTCCACTTACCTTACATCCTCCATGTATAAGTACAAATTGTGCTTGATTTCCCCAACCCTTGCCCTAAGATATTATGACATATCTTTAGCTTCTGAATCTGGACACTAAGGAAGAAGCCGAATTTTTTCTTCACTTTTCTGAAATATGTATCTATTTTATTGAGAATATTTAAAAAATATATAAGCTAACTACCTACAGTCATCCATTTAGCCACTCTTGAATAGAAGTGGCTAAGGCACATTTAACAAAAACTTCAGTTAATTTTTCAGTGCTTAGAATACCTAAAAAAAAAACCGATGTCACGACCAGAATTACACTACTGCAAAGATTTTAAACATAGGAATCAAGTGAGCTTGCCGAGAAAACTCTACATACCCTTCCCCCCAACCTACAAAACCCTCAGACATACTAAAACCACCCTCTGTTAAGTAGAAAACAAACTTTTAGTTAGGAAAGTAGCAACGCGGGAATCCGGGTAGGAGGTGCCCTGGGTAGTAAACACGCCAGTAAGAGAACATAACAAGCAATTCAGAGCAACATATAACTCCCTATCAGGCTCCAACTTGAACCGCTTAAGTTCCCAAGCCCCCATCCCGGAGCTTAGGAAGAGATAAAGTGTGGGAAGAGGGGAGTGAGAAAGGAAATCGCAGAAGTGATGAAAATGTTCTATTTTTCTCCTTCTCTACCCCCATCTCAGCATTCTTGCAAGCTGGTCACCAGACTGGGTGCCATATCCACCAGCAGCCCTAAATCAATATCCCAGGCTGCTCTGATACCTAGGCTAAAGACCTGTACACATCGGCCGTTTCATTTCCAAATACTTCCCTTAACTCCCCAGATTCCTCCACACTTTCCCACAGTGATGCCTTTTGGTTACTTAGCCCACCCCTGTTAAGTCTTCCTAAACTCATTCACTTACTTTGCTCCAAATCCATACTTTCTCTCTGATACCATGTCCCTGACAACCTTTTTCATAATTCAGTCGAAATGCCATGACTCTCATTTCCAATTATTTGCCCCTCCCTATCTTTCCAGCCAAAGCCAAGGCCCAGTTTCACCTTCCCGTCCCTACCTACTGTCTATCACCCCGTCTTCCCATGCCAAGCCCCCAACCCACTCTTGGAGAAGCCCTGGGTTTTCAAGCAGTTTTGTATCCCTCCCCTTTCCCCCATTCCATTAGACTCCACTAGACTTTATTCCCTCAGGATTCAACTCCCCTCTCCTTGCCACGCCCTGTGCCCCCCCTCGGGGGGCTACTTACCCCAAGTTCTCCCCACACTTCAGGCCTCTGGCCCCGCCTTCCCCCCCAAAGGAAGGAGGCGGGAGAGAGCAGAGGGGCGGCACTCCGCAAGGTAAAGACGATCTCCCATTAGTGCTCATCGCCGCCAATCGTAGCTTCCTTCTCTTTTATTGGTCAGCGTTAGTCCATGCCCCACCCTCTTCCTCAGACAGGGCCCGGCCACCGCCTCAGCGCCCCCGTCCAACACAGACTGAGAGGGGAGACCCCGGCCTGGGACACTGGGACTGGCCAGAGTTGAAGGGGAGACTCCCGGCAGATCATGGACTAGTTAATGTTAACAGGACTCACCCGCTGGTAGCTCCGTCGCCTCCCGCCCGCCCGCGCTCGATCCCACAATCTGTCTCCAGCTTCTTCTTTCCCCCCTCAGTGGAGCAGATACTTTCCTCTCGTCCGGCCAGGCGCACTCACCTCTCGCGAGAGGGGGGGGTGGGGGGACGGAAGGGCGAGATCTGTGGGGACAGAGTTGGAAAGGGGCCGAGGGGCGGGGCCCCAGGAAAGAGAAGGGGCCCGACTTTAGGTGGGCGAAGCTGGGGAGGGTGGGCGAGCCAGTGAGGTACACTCGGGTCGCACATGTCCGATTGAGACATGTAGGAGGGAAAAGACGGACACATGATCTTCATAGGTGCTTGTGGTTGTGGAGATCTGAAAGGTGAAGTAAATATTGCGGAGGATGACTTGATCTCAGAGGAGCACATTTTTAAAACGAGACAAGGTTTACCACCATAAAGCTGGTTTTTGTTTTTTTTTTTTTAAAGTGGGTCAAAACCAAGGCTGATACACAAGGGAATTCAGAGTTTTAAACAGCTAAGTAGTTGCATTTCTCCTTTGCGCTTAGAATAGCATCACTGTGGCCATAATCTGTGCTGCGTATGCGACTGTATTTAGGGGGCGGGGATTGGGGTCGGGAGGAGTAGTGGAGGTAAGGATTCAACCGTAAAAACTGGCTAATTGAATAAAGGGGGACAGGTTGTTTCTACTATGTTCCAGAGTCATAACTTAATGGCAAAGTAGTTTGAAATACCCTTAGCTCTGGAACTGGAATTAACTGGAATGTGAATGTGTTGGGGGAAAAAATAAGCCACCTGCACAGCAATCCCAACTCATTTATTTTACTAGTCCTGTGATCTCAGGTGAGATGCTTTTCTGAGTCTCTTTGCAATGGGGCTAGCAATCCCATTTATTCACAGAGTTGTCACGATCAAGTGAGAAAATATATCCAAAATTGCTTGAGGATTAAATAACAGTATATTTATTATCCTGCAAGTATGTTAACAAAGACTTAATGTACTATGTGCAAAGCACCACTTTAGGTTAAGGAGAGAAGAGCAGACAGACCAAGTCCCTGCTCTGGTAGAATTTACATTTTAGTGGTGATGAGGAAATGGTTAGTAAGTCAAATAGCAATTATTTCAGTTAGTGAGGAGTGGGGAAGCACCTTGGTGTTGAGAGAAGTAATGGTGGAACCAGGAGTTGAACTGTGAAAAGGAGAGCGCCTTGGGAAGACCCTGTTCAAACGTTTCTCATGTTTACCAAAATGGCAAATTTTACGTTATGTGGTTTTTACCACAATTACGATTATAAGGAGAGTTGACTCAAAATATTACCTCTGGAATCTCTGTTCCCTCAGTAACTTCCTTCTGCAACTTTAATTACTAAGCTTTCTGAATGTCCTACCTACAATCTTATCTATCCTCAAAGTATCCTCTGAAAGGGGGTTTCTCTGTAGGTAGCAAAGGTGAAACAGCCATGGAATCATGTATGTTCTTGTAAAGGGAATCAGAAAAGTTGATAGGAATCGTGGCTTCCAATCTACTCTCCCTTAAAACAATTCCTACTTGAAAGAATGGTAGAAACATCTACAATATATATAGAAGATTCATATATAAAAGAGGTCACATTAGAAATCAGAGGTAGGGATTTAAATATTGTCCTAGAACAACTGGCTATTAGTCTATATATACAAATTAATAAGTATAATAACCAACAGTTATAGGTCTTACTATGTTCCAAGCACCATTCTAAGTGTTTTACATGTTTTTAATAGAGTTTCCTCAAATTTATATCTAACCCCTATCTCTCCCCTGAACTGCCAATTAATATCGCCAACTACCTGCTTAACAAATCCACATCTAAATGTCTAATCAGGGCCTCCCTGGTGGCGCAGCGGTTAAGCGCTGTGCTGTGCAGCTGTCGGCAGGCAGCGACCAGCGACCAGAGTTCAACACCCGGCGGGAGAAATTCCCACATGGCACAGCAGACCTCACCTGCCTCACCTACTGCTCCCCTCAGCGGTGTATTTCAGTCAGTCTGCCTATTCTGTTCCCCATCTGTCTCTGGTGAATCCCCTCACCCTCCAACCCACACCTCTGGCCTACACCAGCTCTTGTATGCATAAATAAATAAATCTTAAAAAAAATAGTTTTAGCCCCTAAATTTAGGTCTTTGATCCACAAATTATGAGATAATTTTTGTATATGGTATGAGATACAACTCCACTTTCATTCTTTTGCACCTAGATACCAGTTAACCCAATAGCGTTTGTTGAAAAGATGATTCTCCATTAAATTGCCTTGGTATTCTTTGTTTTAAAAAAAGTGAAAATGGTATTTAAAGTGGTGGCTTGGGTCATTTCAGGAAATCACTCACTTTCCTTAGGTAGCTCCCATGTATACAGGAGGTATACATGTTATTATATTTATGCTTCTTTTTCTCCTATTAATTTTTTTAAGTTAACCTTAAGTATTTGGATTTATTTCTGAAGTCTCAACTCTATTCCATTGTTCCATATATCTATCCTTATGTCTATATCAAAAGGCTTGATAACTAGTTTTGTAGTAAGTCTTAAGATTTTTAAAAAAAGGTTTATTTATGCATACAAGAACTGGGGTGTAGGCCAGAGGAGTCGGGAAGCGAGAGGATTCACTAGAGCAGAGTGGGGAGCAGTACAGGCAGATCAATCAAAATAAACTGCTGAGGGGAGCAGCGGGTGAGACAGGAGAGGTCTGCTGTGCCATGTGGGTTTGCTTCCTGGCCGGGGATCAAACTCATGCCGCAGTGGCTGGCTGGCTGGCTGGCAATAGCTTGATAGTGCTGAGACTTTAATTCCTGCACCATAAGGGTGGTGGCCCAGTTTTGTAGTAAGTTTTGCAATTGAGAAGTGTGAGTCCTCCAACATTTTCTTTTTCAAGATTGCTTTGTATGTTTTACTTTTTTTTTAATTTTTTTTAAGATTTATTTTTTATTTATACAAAGAAGTTGGGGTATAGGCCAGAGGCGTGG
>PVIJ01003637.1:28415-120212 GCA_004024925.1 Scalopus aquaticus
TTTTTTTTTTTTTTTAAAGATTTATTTATTTATGCATACAAGCTGGGGTACAGGCCAGAGGCGTGGGGTGGCGAGAGGGTTCACCAGAGACAGAGTGGGGAGCAGAACAGACAGATCGAGGGAAGTACACTGCTGAGGGGAGCAGCGGGTGAGGCAGGAGAAGTCTGCTGCGCCATGTGGGATTCTCCCTGGCCGGGCGTCGAACTCGCGTCGCCGCTGCTGACAGCTCCACAGCGCAGCACTTAACCGCTGCGCCACCAGGGAGGCCCCCTAGATTCTTTTTCCTGATTAATCACTCTAGCAAGAACCACCAGTAAAATTTGAACAAAAGTGGTGAAAGTAGGTATATTTGTCTTGTTCCTAGTTTTTAGGGGGAAAGATTTTAGTCTTCATCCTTAAATATGCTGTGAGTTGTGGATTTGTTGTAGATGCTTTTTATCACATTAGGAAAGTTCCCTTTTATTCCTAGATTGTTGAGTGCTTTTATCATTAAAGAGTGGTTTTATCAAATGTTTTGTCTCTTGAACTGATACTGTTATTTTTGTCCTTAATTTGTTAATATGGATTATTACATTTACTTATATTAAATCATTCTTGCAGTTTTAAGATAAATCACCCTTGCTCATGGCATATAATCCTTTTTATATATTGCTGTATTTTTTTCCAATTTGTTGAAGATTGTATCTATCTAGATGTATATGTACATATATACACACACACAGATATATGATATTGGTCTGTAGTTTTATTGTCTTATAGTTTTTCTATCTAGTCTCTGTGATTTGTATCTTTCTGGGAATTATTAAATTTCTTTTAAATTATCTATATTGGGCCTCCCTGGTGGCGCAGCTGTTGAGCACTGCACTGTGGAGCTGCCGGCAGCGTGCAACGCGAGTTCAAAGCCTGGCCGGGGAGATTCCCACATGGCGTGGCAGACGTCTCCTGCCTCTCCCACTGCTCCCCTCAGCAGTGTATTTCTGATCTGCCTGTTCTGCTCCCCACTCTGCCTCTGGTGAACCCTCTCGCCCCCCACACCTCTGGCCTGTACCCCAGCTTGTATAAATAAATAAATCTTAAAAAAAATTATCTATATTGTTGGAATATGATATTATAATAAAATTCCTATATAGTCCTCTTTACTTCTGTGAGGCTGATGGCAATGTCCTCTCTTTCATTTCTGATTTAAGTATATATAGAGAGAGACTTTTCTGAATGGGCAAAAAAGTTAATATATTTGTGTACCTTTTGACAGCTCACCAAAGGATGACCTCATCAGAGGAGGATTTCAATCATTAAATGCATAGGATGACTTATTCTGTGGATACCAGCCCTCTTTCCCCACTCCTTTCATCGCCCAGGGGACTCTTGAACAAAATGGCCACGGTAGCAGGGATGGACTTTGTACCTGGACTAGCAGCAGAGGCTTCCTTTCACCAACATCAACCTGGTTATGGCTACAGCTGGGTTCCCCAAATGGCACCTTTCCCTGAGGTGATAAGCCAGCGATTTGGTGGAGTGGCAGATTACATTGGACTGCTTTCATCATGGAAATTGTACTATTTTGTTCTTACTGGAATAGATACTTACTCTGGATATTTTCCTTCCTTTCATGCAGTGCTCTGCCAAAACATCCATCCATGGGCTTATAGAATGTCTTCTCCACCATCATGGTATTCCATACAGCATTGCTTCTAATCAAGGAGCCCACTTCACAGTAAAAGAAGTGTAGCAATGGGCTCATGCTCATAGTATTCATTAATCTTATGTTCCCCACCATTGCTGAAGCGGCTGGTTTGATAGAAGAGTGGAGTGGCCTTTTTTTTTTAAGATTTATTTATGCATACAAGAACTGGGGTATAGGCCAGAAGTGTCGGGCTGTGAGAGGATTCACCAGAGATGGAGTGGGGAGCAGAACAGGCAGATTGACTGAAATACACTGCTGAGGGGAGCAGTGGGTGAGGCAGGAGAGGTCTGCTGTGCCATGTGGGAAGCTCCCTGGCCTGGGATCGAACTTGTGCTGTAGATAGCTTCATAGTGCTGATACTTAACTTGTTGTACCACCAGGGAGGCCCCTGGAGTGGCCTTTTGAAGACTCGGATACAGATTCTACTAGGTAGTAATATCTTGCAGGGCTGGGCCAAGTTTTTCCAGAAGACTATATATAATCTGAATTTCCATCCAACATGAGATTACTCTTTTTCCAATAGCCAGGAGTCAGAGGTCTAGCAATCCAGGGGTGGAAATGGGAATGGCACTACTCACTATTACCACTAGTTACCCACTAGCAACATTTTTGCTCCCTTTCCATATGCTGTGCTGGCCTAGAGGTTTTAGTTCTAAAGGGAGAAATGCTTTTACAAAGAGAGATAATCATTCCATTACAGGAAGTTAAGGTTGCTGCCTAGTCACTCTGGACCGTTAAGGTCTCTGAATCAAAACTCGAAGGAGGTAGGTCCTGAGTTAGCAGGGGTGATTGATCGTGACTGTGAAGCAGAAATCGTACTGGTACTCCACAGTGAAGTTAAGGAAGGGTATGTCTGGAAAACAAGTGATCTCTTAGGGCATCTCTTAGAATATCATGCCCTGTGAGTAAGGGCAATGGAAAATTATTCAATCTAGAAAGGACTACTAATGACCCATATCCTTCAGGAATTAAGGTTTGGGTGACCTACCGGGTAAAGAAACATGACCAGTTGAGGTGCTTCCTGAAGACAAAGGGAATACAGATTGGGAAATGGAAGAACATAGTAATAAACACCTATGACTACATGACTAGTTACAGAAAGGAGTCCTGTAAATGCTATGAATATTCTTTTTTAGTTGGTTATGAATATTTACATGTAATTATAAAATATATATTAAGCAAATACCTTTTTTCTCTACCTCTTATCCCCTTACCAATACAAGCTACATTGACTTATTTAATATTTAAATATTAGTTTTGCATTATAGTATTTAGCTAGAGGATATCAAGGAGATGAATACACATCACTCAAGAACTTCACCTCTTTTGGGAAAGGGATTAGTTTGGTTTTGGTTGTACACAGATAGTTGTATCATGTTATGTAGAATTAGGCCTTTTCTTTGTCTTTATTTAAGATTAAGTATGGTTTAGGGAGATATGTATGAGTATCAAGTTGACATGTAGACTTGTGATGGTTAGTTCTATGAATGGGGCGTGGGAACCCTAGACATTTGGTTGAACATAATTTTAGGTGTGTCTACAGGGGTAAGAATATTTCTGGTTGAGATTAACATTTGAACCAATACACTGAATAAAGCAGATTGCCTTCCATAACATAGGTGGGACTCAACCAATTCATAATCATGTGAGCCAATTCCTTATACTAAATCTCTCTCTATATATATACATGCACATAAGTATGTATACACACACACACACATACACACACACACACACACACACACACATCCTCCTATTTGTTTTGTTTCTGGAGAGCCCTGACTACTACAATATTTTTCTTTTACAATTGTACTTTTGTGTCATATTTAAGAAAAATTTTGCCAAACCCAACATTACTAAAATCTTCAATTTTCTCCTAGAAAACCAAGCATTTTAAGATTTATTTTTATTTATTTATTTATGTATACAGGAACTAGGGTGTAGGCTAGAGGTGCAGGGGGTGAGAGGATTCACCAGAGACAGAGTGGGGAGCAGAACAGGCAGACCTACTGGAATAGGCTGCCAAGGGGAGTAGCAGGTGAGACAGGAGAGGTCTGCTGCACCATATGTGTGTCAGCTCCCTGGCTGGGAATCGAACTCAGTCTGCAGTGGCTGGCGATAACCTGATAGTGCTGAGACCCAACCCCTTGTGCCACCAGAGAGGCCCTCTCCTAGAAGTTTTATAATTTGCATTCATATATATATTTAAAAAATATATATATATATTTTAAAGATTTATTTATTTATGCATACAAGCTGGGGTACAGACCAGAAGCGTGGGGCAGCGAGAGGGTTCACCAGAGACAGAATGGGGAGCAGAATGGGCAGATTGCCGGAAACACACTGCTGAGGAGAGCAGCGGGTGAGGCAGGAGAGGTCTGCCACGCCATGTGGAAATTTCCTGACCTGGAGTCGAACTTGCATCTCCAACTTGCATTGCCACTGCTGACTGCTCCACAGTGCAGCACCTAACCTCTGCGCCATGGGGAAGGCCTTATAATTTGCATTCTTATATTTATGTGTATCATCCATTTAGACGTTTCGAGTTAATTTTTGTACATATGAAGAAGTAGCCATCAAGTTTTGTTTGTTTATTTTACATATCGTTCCAGACTCTTTTGCTGAACAGTTCATCCTTTCCCTTATTTGAATTACACTGGTATCTGCTGAAAATCAATTGGCCATATATGTGATGGAGGAGATAGGATCACAAGATTAGACCCACACAGGAGGTGGAGGTAGAAGGGATTAGCATAATCATCTCAAGCAGGCATAAGAGGCTATAGGGGTGTAAGGAATGTCAGGACAATCTGGAGCCCCTTTCTAATCCTGATTAACAACAAATAAGCCATTCCTGGAAGGTGTGAGTCCCTCCCTAAGAGAAAACTATGTAAATGCAATCAATCTCTGCACTGGCTGGGGGCAGCAGCATTCCCTCTGCTCACCTGTGACTGTGCAGGTGCTTCTTTCCACCAACTCTCTACCCCTCTGCAGGGCAGCAGCCTTCCTGCCTGCCTATGATCTGTACGACGCCAGGACTTCTCTTCGTTGACCTCCCTCAGCAGAGGCAGCTCTCAAGACGCCCCGCCTGCAACCACGCAGGACTCTCCCTTACCAAGCCTGTCCCTTTCAGGGCAGCTCTTCTTGCCCACTCGTGTCTATGCTAGTGTTCTCTGTTCCTCTCTCTCTTTCCTTAATAAACCTGTCCTTTAAATACATTGAACATCTCTGTATTGTGGAGAAACTCGCCTTGTGCAGCTGAAAGGGAAGCTCTGGTGAAACCTTTTCCAGAGTGCACCCAAGAACCCCACTTCTGTAGACAACCGAAATCTACATCATCTGGTGCCCAATGTGGGCACTTCACAGTGAAGTGAAGTGGGGCATTTCACAGCATTGGTCTCATTACCACTGCTTAAGTCGATATCATATGTGTGGATCCGTGGTTAAACCCTATATCCATTTTATTGGTCTTGACCTATGTTTACCCAAATACCACTTGAATTCTGTAACTGCATTGATTTCTTGAGAACAGGTAGAATAAATCCTCCAACTTTGCTCTTTTCAAAGTTGTTTTGGTCTTGGGTTCTTGGCATTTCCATATACGTTTTATTTTATTTTTTTAAATATTTATTTATTTATGCATACAAGAACTGGGATGTTGGCCAGAGGTATGTGGGGTAAGAGGATTCACCAGAGAAAGAGTGGGGAGCAGAACAGGTGGATTGACTGAAATACACTGCTGAGGAGAGAAGCAGGTGAGGCAGGAGAGGTCTGCTGCACCATGTGGGAAGCTCCCTGGCCGGGGATTGAACTTGTGCTGCAGTGACTGCAGACAGCTTCAGAGTGCTGAGACTTAACCTGCTGCACCACCAGGGAGATGTTCCATATACATTTTAGAGTCAGCTTCTAATTTTCTAAATTGTGGAATCCCCAGTCTCCATTGTTCTTGGGGATATTGTCTTGGTGCCCAGAGTTCCTGCTTCTCAGCTAGGTATAGGGTCATGCAGGGGGCCTCTTGCCAAGGGCAAATATCCTGGTATGAGGAACATACTGGGAAACCAGTATCTGCTGATAACAGCAGGCAGATATTAGCTTAGACTGGGAGAAATAATGGAGCCCTCCAGGCAATAGCCCTTGATCACTCCACCCTAGCTTACATCCCTAATCCCATCACCCACACACATATATACTCCCTACATACTTGCCCCACCTTTGTACTCAGTGTTAATAAATATGAGACTGCCTTTGGATGGGGGCTGCACATTACATCTGGTGTAGCCTCTCTAGGCTTCTCATTGTTCCACATGGACTTTTAGTAATGTTTCCCTCACCCCGCGCTATTTCCAACACTGCTGCCCTGAGGGGCAACACTAAATAAAGAAAAAAAATAATCATAGAGTTGAATTTATACATCAGCTTGAGGGGAAATGACATGTTGATATTATTGTCTTCTTAACATATGTCTAAATACACATATATCCACATTATTTAGGTCTTTAATTTTTTTCGGCAACATCTTATAGTTTTCAATGTAAAAGATTTTGCAAATCTATTTGTCAAATTTATCACCACTTCATGTTTTTTGTTGTTATTCTAAATGATTTTCTAAAATTTCACTTTCTGATTATTTTTGCTAACATATATCTATAGTTGATTTTTTGCATTGATTTTGTATCCTGTATCCTTACTAAACTCACTTTTTTGTAGATCACATAGGATTTTTCTGTATAAATGATCATGTTATCTATGAACAATGAGCATGTTAGTTCTTCCTTTCTAAAATGTATGCTTCTTACTTATTTTTCTTTATCATACCAACTAAAATCTTCAAAACAATGCTGAATATATGTGGTAAGAGCAGATATTTCTTTAATTCTCAGTGGATTTTTGTGCTTAATTAAATGGTTTTTTTTTAAAGATTTATCTTTATTTTTGCATACAAGAGCTAGGGTGTAGGCCAGAGGTGGGGGGTGAGAAGATTCATCAGAGACAGAGTAGGGGGCAGAACAGGCAGACTGACTGAAATCCACTGCTGAGGGGAGCAGTGGGAGAGACAGGAGAGGTCTGCTGTGCCATAAGGGTTAGCTCCCTGTCTGAGGATCGAACTCCTGCTGCAGTGGCTGTGGATAGCTCCATAGTGCTGAGACTTAATCCCTTGTACCACCAGGGAGGCCCTTAATTAAAAGATTATTAACATTTAAAAAAATCAATTCATGTCAAACTTAAAGGAAAGATAAAAGAGTAGTACAGGGCCTCCTTTGTGGCACCAGGGTTAAAGACACAGTGCTATCAAGCTATTGCCAGCAACTGCTGTAAGAGTTCAATTCCTGGCCAGGGAGCTAACCCACATGGCGCAGCAGACCTCTCCTATCTTGCCAGCTGCTCCCCTCAGCAGTGCATTTCAGTAGATGTGCCTGTTTTGCTCCCCACTCTATCTCTGGTGAATCCTCTCACCCCTTGTACCTCAGTACGAGGCCTATACCCCAGTTCTTGTATGCATAAATAAGTCTTTAAAAAAAGAGAGTAGTACAAATAACATTTTTCCATTTGATAATAAGTTGATAATATGGCTTCTCATCAGCTCTGAATATCACAGTATATGATTTCTTCCTAGTAGGGCCTTCTTGATATCACAATAGAGTCACTAGAGTCAGGCAATTAATATCTGATACATGATCATCATATAATCCATGGACCCTATTCCAGTTTTATTGTCCCCAAAATATCCTTTAGAGCAAAAGGATCCTTTCCAGGTCACATGTTGGCATTTAGTTGTCATGTTGCATTAGACTCTTTCAATATGGAATGATTTCTTGGTCTTTCCTTGACATTTAGACCTGACACTTTTAAAGATGGCAGACCTGTTATTTTGCATAATGTTCCTCTTTTGCTATTTCCAATATGTTCTCATGATTAGATTCAGGTTATACATTTTTTTTATCAATAATTACAACGGAAGTGATGTTGGTTTAGTTGCATTCTATCAGCCTATTTTGATTTGTCCCACTAATGGTAATGTGAATTTTTGTTTCATATTTATGGTGATATTTATTTATTTAATCAATTCCTTCTTACATATGCCCAATCTTTTGTTGATGTTGCTGCCCATCTCCCCTCCCTCTCTCCATGGATGCCTGTTTGAGGCCTAAACCTCATGCCAGGCTCTCACGGCCCTTGCTCCCACACAGAATCCGAAGTCTTCACTCTTTTCAGTCTCCAGTACCCAACAATGGACCAGCGTTACTGCTCCTACATACGTGGACTCCTACATTCCCTACCTAATGGCTTTATACTGAATTATTCAGGAAAAAAGGAAGAAAGGAAGGAAGAAGACAAACAGAGCAAACAAGATTCATAATTAAGAAGGAAATTAAGAAGGAAAAAAGCCTCCAATCATTTTGATTCATGATCTTCATTCACAGATATATCCTGGGCTACTCTTTTACTTGTGACAGTTTTCGTTATTAGACAAGATATGGTTAATCTGTGCCCATGACAATATATTTTTTAAAGATTTATTTATTTATGCATTTAAGCTGGAGTGTAGGCCAGAGGTGTGGGGTGGTGAGAGGACTCACCAGAGACAGAGTGGGGAGCAGAACAGGCAGATTGGCTGAAATACACTGCTGAGGGGAGCAGCAGGCAAGGCAGGGGAGGTCTGCTTCGCCATGTGGGAAGCTCCCTGGCCAGGTATCGAACTCGTGTTGCAGTGGCTCTGGGTATCTTCATAGTGCTGCGCGTAACCCGTTGCGTCACCAGGAAGGCCCAATAATATTTTTATTTTTTTCAAAAGATTTATTTATTTATGCGTTCAAGAACTGGGGTATAGGCCTGAGGAGTGGGGGTGTTTGAGAACTTTACCAGAGACAGAGTGGGGAGCATAACAGGCAGATTGACTGAAGTATACTGCTGAGGGGAGCAGTGGGTGAGACAGGAGAGGTCTGCTGCGCCATGTGGGTCAGCTCTCTAGACAGAGATCAAACTCAGTGGCTGCAGATAGCTTCATAGTGCTCAGATTTAACCTCTGTGCCACCAGGGAGTCCCAAAAGTATTATTATTTTATTTTTTTTAAAGATTTATTTATTTATACATACAGCTGGGGTATAGGCCAGAGGTGTGGAGTGGTGAGAGGCTTCACCAGAGACAGAGTGGGGAGCAGAACAGGCAGATCAACAGAAATATACTGCCGAGGGGAGCAGCGGGCGAGACAGGAGAGGTCTGCTGCACCATGTGGGATTCTCCCTGGCTGGGCGTCGAACTCGTATCGCTGCTGCCGACAGCTCCACAGCGCAGTACTTAACCGCTGCGCCACCAGGGAGGCCAGTATTATTATTTTTTAAAGATTTATTTATTTACATATACAGGTAGGGTGTAGGCCAAAGGTGTGAGGGGTGAGAGGACTCACCAGAGACAGAGTGGGGAGCAGAACAGGCAGATCAACTGAAGTACACTACTGAGGGGAGTAGCAGGAGAGGCAGGAGAGGTCTGCTGTGCCATGAGGGAATCTCCCTGGCTGGGTATCGAGCTCGTGCTTCAGTGGCTCTGAACAGCTTCATAGTTCTGTGCTTAACCCGTTGCGCCACCAGGGAGGCCCCCCAAACTATTTTTAATGATTTATGTAGCTATAGCAAAAGAACCATGTTTGAAGTAATTAGATATACAAATTTAGGAGACAAAGTAGATTACCTGTGTCCAAAAGAGCTACCAAAGACTTAGTAATACTCTTTCATCTTTGACTAAGGTCTGAATCTGAATAAGTACAACCTTCTTGCCAGAGAATATGCCACAGGTACTTATAGAAGATCATGTTCTGCAGCTTTTGTTATACTGGGTCAGGTTAAAGATTTAAGCATTATCTTAGGTGAAGTATGCCAGAATTGGACCTATGATGGATAATAAATATTTCATACTGACTCAGGAAGGCAGCAGTGAATAAGAGCATGGACTCCAGAGTCAGACATTTCGGTTCCCAGGGCCTCCCTGGTGGCGCAGCGGTTGAGTACTGTGTTGTGGAGCTGTCGGCAGTGCGTGATGCCAGTTTGACGCCCAGCCAGGGAGAATCCCACATAGTGTGGCAGACCTCTCCTGCCTCGCCCGCTGCTCCCCTCAGCAGTGTATTTCCGTTGATCTGCCTGTTCTGCTCCCCGCTTTGTCTCTGGTGAACCCTCTCGCCGCCCCATGCCTCTGGCTTGTACCCCAGCTTGTATGTATAAATAAATAAATCTTAAAAAAAAAAAGACATTTTGGTTCCCAGTATTTCTAGTCATATTTGCTAGCAGGATATAGAGAAGACTACTCAGTCTCTTTGGGTCTCAACTTCTTTCTCTCTCAAATAGAGATTCTACTTCATAGGGTTGCTTAAGCAGATTAATACTTTTTTTTAAAGACTTATTTATTTATGCATACAAGAGCTGGGGTGTAGGCCAGAGCTATGGGAGAGGATTCACCAGAGATAGGGTGGGAAGCCGAACATGTGGATCTACTGAAGTACACTGCTGAGAGGAGCAGCAGGTGAGACAGGAGAGGTCTGCTGAACCTCTCAGAAGGGTGGAAAGCTCCCTGTGGAAAGCTCCCCGGCTGGGGATCAAACTCATGCTGCCGTGGCTGTGGATAGCTTCATAGTGCTGAGATTTAACCCATTGCGCCACCAGGGAGGGCCTTGATTGGGTCATTTTAATGGCTAAATATGAGATTTGGAGTGTGGAGGATTATTCAGTTTGAAGAAACAATATATCCAGAGGCCTTATTTTCCTCACTGAAAAAATAATTTACTAGGCCTCCCTGGTGGTGCAATGGGTTAAGTCTCAGCACTATGAAGCCATCTGCAGCCACTGAGTTTGAAACCTGGCCAGAGAGCTGACCCACATGGCGCAGCAGACCTCTCCTGTCTTGCCTGCTGCTGCTATCCTCAGCAGTGTATTTCTGTTGATCTGCCTGTTCTGCTTCCCACTCTGTCTCTGGTGAGTGATCTCACCACTCCATACCTCTGGCCTACACCCCATGTCGTATGCATAGATAAATAAATCTTTAAAAAAAAAAAGAAAAAATAATTTACCAAGGCTTGCTTTAAGCCATTCTGGATCCTGGGGATACCGTGATAATCAAGTCAAGCAAAAGCTAGGTTTTTATGAGCTTATATTCTAGTAGTATGAGCACTAAATATGGTAATGTGCTCATGTCATAGTAGTTTGTGAGTGTGTTTCTGTTCTTAACTGAATGCTGAGAGAAGGCCTTTCTGAGGAGGAAATATTTGAAGTGAGGCTTGAGTGAAAAGGAGTCAGACATGAGAAGACGGGGGGCAAGGAAGGGCACTTAGATGCAAGAATTCTTACCAGTGAAGAACCTAGAATAACCAACACAATGTTGAAAAATGAAGATGGGGGCCTCCCTAGTGGCGCAGCGGTTAAGCCTTGCACTGTGGAGCATTCGGCAGGCAGCAGCAACGCAAGCTCAACACTCTGCTGGGGAGATTTCCACATGGCGCACCAGACCTCTCCTGCCTCTCCCACTGCTCCCCTCAGCAGTGCATTTTCATTGATCTGTCTGTTCTGCTCCCCACTCTGTCTCTGGTGAACCCTCTCGCCGCCCCACACCTCTGGCCTGTGCCCCACCTTGTATGAATAAATAAATAAATAAAAAAAAATGAAGATGGAGGACTCACACAACCCAACTTCAACACTTACTATAGAGTTACAGTAATCAACTACAAGTATGGTTTTGGTGTAAGGATATTAGAAACAAAGGAAAAAAATAAAGAATCCAGAAATAAATCTAATTACATATCGTCAATTGAATCTCAACCAAGGTGCCATGTTAATAATGGAGAAAGACTGTCCTTTCAAAAAATGGTGCTGAAGGGCGTCCCCGGTAGCGCAGCGGTTAAGCGCTACGCTGTGGAGCTGTCGGCAGCGGCTACGAGAGTTCGACGCCCAGCCAGGGAGAATCCCACATGGCGCGGCAGACCTCTCCTGCCTCGCCTGCTGCTCCCCTCAGCAGTGTATTTCTAATCTGCCTGTTCTGCTCCCCGCTCTGTCTCTGGTGAACCCTCTCGCCGCCCCACACCTCTGGCCTGCACCCCAGCTTGTATGTATAAATAAAAAAAAATAAAAATAAAATGGTGCTGAAACAATTAGACATCTTTATGCAATAAAAATATAACTCATACGTTGTAGTACATAAAAAAGTCAATTTGAAATAGTTGATAGATATAAAACCTACAACTAAAATTTCCAGGAGAAAGCGTAACTGAAAGTCTTTGCAATTTGAGTAAAAAAGGGATTTCTTAGATAGAACACAAAAAACACACACTATAGAAATTGATAAATTTGGACTTTATCCAAATTTAAAACGTTTGTTTTTCAAAAGATTCTGCTTAAAAAAATGAAACACAGTAATGGATTGGGAAAATACATATATAAAATATATATCTGATAAATGACTAGTGTTCAGAGTACAAAAAGAACTCTTATTATTCAATGATAAGGAAACCAACAACTTCATTTAAAAAAATGGGTAAAATATTTGAACAAACACTTCACCAAATAAAAAGTACAGAGGCAAATAGATGCATAAAAACATGATGAACATCATTAGTCCTTATGGAAATGCAAATGAAACCACAATGTCATAGCAATACACTCCCATTAGAATGGCTAAACTTAAAAATACAGACCACACAAAACAAAGTGCTAGGGAGGATGAGTAGCAAATGGAATTCTCGTATTTTGTTATTAGGAATGCAAAATGATATACCTCCTTTGGAAAACAATTTGGCAGTTCCTTATAGTCTACACATACACTTACTACATAAACCAGAAATCCCACTTATAGGTATTTACCCAAGAGAAATAAAAACATATGCTCACACAAAGACCTGTACATGAATGTTCAAAGCAGCCTTATTATGATACCCCCAAACTGGAAAATACCTAAATATCTATCAGGTGGTGAATAAATATATGGATCATAGTACATGTATACAATGAAACACTACTTAGCAATAAAAAGGAACAATACATGCACCAACACAGATGAATCTCAAAAATGTTACGGTAAGTGAAAGAAGCCAGATATGATGTCACCAGGATTCAGAATGGCTTAAAGTCAAGCCTTGGTAAATTCTTTTTTCTTTTTTTAAAGCTTTATTTATTTAGGACCTTCCTGGTGGCGCAGTGGTTAAGTGCTGCGCTGTGGACCTGTTGGCAGCAGAGCCACGAGTTGGACACTCACCCGGGGAGATTCTCACATAGCGTGGCAGAACTCTCCTGGCTCGCCTGCTGCTCCCCTCAGCAGTGTATTTCTGTTGACCTGCCTGTTCTGCTTCCCACTCTGTCTCTGGTGAGACCTCTCACCACCCCACACCTCTGGCCTACACCCCAGGTTGTATGCATAAATATATATTTTTAAGATTTATTTATTTATGCATACAAGCTGGGGTATTCTGCTTCCCACTCTGTCTCTGGTGAACCCTCTCACTGCCCCACGCCTCTGGCCTGTACCCCAGCTTGTATGCATAAATAAATAAATCTTTAAAAAAAAGATTTATTTATTTATGCATACAACCTGGGGTGTAGGCCAGAGGTGTGGGGTGGCGAGAGGACTCACCAGAGACAGAGTGGGAAGCAGAACAGGCACATCGACTGAAATACACTGCTGAGGGGAGCAGTAGGCGAGGCAGGAGAGGTCTGCCACGCCATTTGGGAAGCTCCCTGCCCAGGTATTGAACTTGTGCTAAAGTGGCTCTGGATAGCTTCATAGTGCTGTGCTTAACCTGCTGTGCCACCAGGGAGGCCCAATATTTTTATTTTTTAAAAAAGATTTATTTATGCATACAAGAACTGGGGTATAGGCCAGAGGAGTGGGGGTGTGTGAGAACTTCACCAGAGACAGAGTGGGGAGCATAACAGGCAGATTGACTGAAGTACACTGCTGGGGGGTGAGAAGATTCACCAGAGACAGAGTGGAATGCAGAACAGGCAGATTGACCGAAATACACTGCTGAGGGGAGCAGTGGGCGAGGCAGGAGAGGTCTGCTGTGCCATGTGGGAAGCTCCCTGGCTGGGAATTGAACTTGAGCCGCAGCTGCCGACAGCTTAATCCATTGCGCCACCAGGGAGACCCTCTCCTTACTCTTGCTCCTGGATCACTCACTCCAGCTTTATGGAGAGGGCCATGTGATGAGGAACTGAGTCCTCTTGCTAATAACCATGTGAGCAAGACATCTTGGAATCTTAGCCTTGAGCCCAATCCTTAGTGAACTAGAGCTGCAATCCCTGACATTTTGTCTGCATCCTCATAAGAAATCCTGAGCCAAAACCTACTAGTTCAGTCAGTCTCAGATTCCTGACCCACAGAAACTGTGAGATAATATTTGTTGTTTTAAGCCATTAAGTCTAGGGTAATTTGTTACACAATTATAGATAGCTAATAGAGCAAGAGATGGGGAAGTAATCTGAGGTGAAGCTGGAGAGGTAGGTAGGTAAGGACTCATAGTCACTGTGAGAATTGCAGAATTGACTCTGAGCTCCATGATAAGCCATTGGTGGTTTTATTCAGAAGAATAACAATCATAATTTCACTGTAAGTAATTACTTCACCGTGGGTGGTCCACCTTCCAAGAATGGAAGATGACCAGGCTATTTCAGCAGTATATGTGAGAGATGATGGTGGCATCAACTGCAGTGGTGACAGAGGAGGTGGTAGGAGAGGAGTTGGTAGAGGGATCAAGGTTGAGCTCAGGGTTTGTCTGAATTGTTGAAATGAGAATAACAATAAAAGGAACATATTTAGGGCCTCCCCGGTGGCGCAGCGGTTAAGCGCTGGGCTGTGGAGCTGTCGGCAGCGGCGACCTGAGTTTGACGCCCTGCCGGGGAGAATCCCACATGGTGCGGCAGACCTCTCCTGCCTTGCCCGCTGCTCCTCTCAGCAGTGTATTTCTGATCTGCCTGTTCTGCTCCCCACTCTGTTTCTGGTGGACCCTCTCGCCGCCCCATGCCTCTGGCCTGTACCCCAGCTTGTATGTATAAATTAAAAAAAAAAAAATCTTAAAAAAAAAAAAAAGGAACATATTTAGAAAAATGATGGAGGAAAGTAAGGCCTGAGTGACCATATAAGTTTAATGTGTTGAAAAAATTACAAGTGTGTTAATATGGTGGGAATTTATGGTGACTGATGGGAGGACAGACTGGTGAGAAAGTAGTTTGAAAAGACAAATTTGTGAGGCCTCCCTGGTGAATCCTCTCATTCCCCCACACCTCTAGGCTACACCCCAGCTCTTGTATGCATAAATTTTTTTTTTTTTTAAAGAAAAGACAAATTTGTGACAAATTTGAAAGTAACATGAAAGAAAGGCCTGCTTGATCACCATTAAGTTGTGTGGACTTCATTTGGACTGCCATTGGAAGACATTTAAAGATTTTAATAGGAGCGATTGATTAAGTTCATATTTAAGAAAGATAATTAGTAGCACCAATAGAATTGGGATTAAAATGGGAGACACTGAAAACCAGGAGACATTCTGAATCACTTTCTGGTTTTAGGAGGCAGCTTAGTATAGTAGAAAAGCATAAATGGGGCCTCCCTGGTGGTGCAATGGGTTAAGTCACAGCATATGAAACTATACACAGCCACTGCAGCACGAGTTCGATCCCCGGCCAGGGAGCATCCCACATGGTGCAGCAGACCTCTCCTGCCTCACCCACTGCTCCCCTAAGCAGTGTATTTTCAGTCAATCTGCCTGTTCTGCTCCCCACTCTGTCTCTAGTGAATCCTTTCAGCCCTCCTCCCCCCGCCCCACACCTCTGGCCTACACCCTAGCTTGTATGCATAAATAAATAAATTAAAAAAAAAAAAGAGGGCCTCCCTAGTGGCACAACAGGTTGAGTGTCAGCACTATGAAGCTATCCAGAGCAACTGCAGCACAAGTTCAATACCTGGCCAGGGAGGTTTCCACATGGTGAAGCAGACCTCTCTGGCCTCGCCTACTGCTCCCATCAGCAGTGTATTTCAGTCGATCTGCCTGTTCAGCTCCTCACTGTTTCTGGTGAATCCTCTCATCCCCCACACCTCTGGCCTACACCCCAGCTTGTATGCATAAATAAATAAATCTTAAAAAAAAAAAAGAGTAAAAAAAAAAGCATAAATGTCTTTGGAGTCAGACAGACCAAGTACAAATCTTGGCAAAGCAAATTACCATCTATTATGGGTTGAATTGTGTCCCCCTGGCCCCCAGAAATTCATATGTTGAGGTCCTAACACCACAGTTCCTCAGACATGGCCTTGTTTGGAAAGAGGGTCATTGCAGATGTGATTACAGTTAACCCTTGAACAACAAGGGTTTAAACCACACAGGTCTACTCGTGCAGATTTTTTTCAATAAACATAAGAAAATGTTTGGAGATTTGTGACAAATTTGGAAAAACTCACAAAGCATATAGTTTAGAAATACTGAAAAATTAAGAAAAATTTAGATATATCATGAATGCATAAAATAAATGTATATAAAATACATAGGTTTATAAATTACACATCAATTTTATTATTTGCTCCCACAAAATATATACAAATCTATTATAAAAAGCTAAAAAAAAAATGGGACTTTAGCTCTTAGTGAGGCTAAAAGTGCTCCCTAAAACAGAATATTCATGATATTATATAAAAAAAAAAAGTTGAATAGGGGGCCTCCCTGGTGGTGCAGGGGTTAAAGTCTCAGTATTATCAAGCTATGGCCAGACACTGTGGCATGAGTTTAATGCCCTGCTAAGAGTGGGCACAGCAGACCTCTCCTGTCTCACCCATGCTCCCCTCAGCAATGTATTTCAGTGTTTATTGTGCTCTCCACTCTGTCTCTGGTGAATCCTCTCACCCCCCACACCTCTGGCCTGCACCCCAGCTCTTCTATGCATAAATAAATAATTAAAAAAAAAACTTTGGGAAAAAAAGTTGAATTATTTTAATATATACCATGGACAATATTGATGTAGGTATTGACAGGTGATTCATCTTGTAAACAGACACAAACTTACAGTATCAATAAATACATCACAGTACTCTTCCTTTTAATTTTCTTAACATTTTTTCCTCTAGTTTAGTAATTCTGAGAATGTAGTATATAATACATATAACATATAAAATATGTTAATGGGCTTTTTTTTTACTGCTAAGGCTTCCAGCCGTTAAGTTTTGGGGGAGTCAGTGTTCAGCACCCCTAACCTCTCTTTGAGATATCTTTCTTAGTTACCTCAGTTGGTAAGGGAGAAACAGCCAAGACTGAGGATTTCTAAGATCTATGACCTTAAGAGAAGGTCATATTGGAAGATTGTGGGCCCCTAATCCAGCATGACTGGTATGCTTATAAAAAGGGAAAATTTGGACACAGATATATATAGGGCACTGCTGTATCAACATGCAGGCACAGGTCTATAAGCCAAGGAAAGCCAAAGATTATCAAGGAAGCCACTGGAAGCTAGGGGAGAGCAGGACCAGATTCTGTTTCACAGTCTTCAGAAGGAACCAACTCTGCTGACACCATGATTTTGGACTTTCAGCCTCTAGACTTGCAAGCTAATACATTTCTTTGGTTCAAGCCATTTAGTTTGTGGCACTTTATGGCGGAGCTAGCAAACTAACACACCATCTGTGTGACCTAGGACAATTTATTTAATCCTTAGTGTCCTAATCTATAAAATGGGGATTTTTGTATCTGCCTAATAGTCTGGTCATGAGAATTAAATGAAATGACATTTGAGAAACACTGACATTAGCAGGCACTACGTAAGTATTAGTTCACGTCTGTAAGACACTGACATTACCCAAGGAAATGGGATACCTTTGAAAAGTTTTGGAAAGATTGACTGCAACTACCATGTGCAATACAACCTGCAAGTAACAGGAGAGATAGATAAGATGCTCTCAAAATTTCTTTTTCCTGTTGGATTCCTTAGAGAAGAGTCCTGGAATTGTCTTGCACTCTGTGGCAGTGTGACTTCTTTTGGGATAGAACACTAGTACAAGAACTAAAAGCACCCTTCAAAGGCAGGAAGATTGAAGCTAACTAACATCCTGTGTTGGGGTAAAGGTGGAAGGGAAGGAGGGGAACAAAGCCAGAGAAGAATAGTCAGCTGCCTAGGCCTCTGGGCTTCCTAGCTCACTTCCTTAGGTAAAAGATTTAGGCTGGGGGTTGTCTTCTCCTCAGCTCCATAAGAGAAACCCAACAGAGGCCTCACCAGTCTCTGGAACACCTAGTCCTTTCAGGCAGGGTGTCCTTTGCCAAAGCAAACAATCCCAGCTCAACGATTGTGCTCTAGCTGGGGTAGGGGAGAACAAAGATCCCTTTCTTTGCTTCCCCAACTCTATTACTCCAGCCAAAGGCACTGTTTACACAATCTTCCCTGGTGAAGAATTTGTTCCTTTTCTCTCTAGGTTGCGGCTGGAAAAGATCGACTCCCTCCTTAACTATTCTTTTTCCCTAGGCTCCTGGTTAGGAAAAAGAGTCCAGTATTTGAATCTCCCAACCTGAGAGAAGATGTCAGCACACTTAGGAGTAACTCCAGGCTCTTTTGTGATGTGACGTGACTGAGAACCTCCAAGTCTTAATGGCAGAAAACTTGTCTAGCTGGAAAAGGGAGACTGGCTAGAGAGAGCAGGAATTTGTCTCCATTCCCATTCTTATGCTGTCACTCAAAAGAGATTCCTAGGCTTTCCTGGATCCTTATCTAGAAGTGATCCAAACAATCAAAATCCAGGGCAGATATGGGTATCTTCTTAAAAGGATGTGATAAGGTAGGGAAGATGAAAACAGAATTTTCTAGTGGGAAAATTTTCCCTTTAGCCTACTAATTCCAGCAGTGCATGTTTCCCTCAAACCCCAAAAACAAAAGTAAGGAGAAAAGGAAGCCCCAGGGTAGTAGAGTCTAATATTAGCTCTGGCAGAGAATCCTAGTGTTAAGTTACTCCTGGTAAGTTGGTAACTAAGAAACAGCAGAGATTGAGAATTTACAAGATCTAAGTCTCCAACAAAGTTTAAAAATCTAATTTTACTTATTTCTATGATGTTTCAAGGAAAAGTGTCTGTTTCACGCAAGGGAAGGAAGTTGAAGCTCAAGGAGAGTTAACCAACCGTAACTTGAACCCAGGATTCTGGCACTTTCAATGTGGACAATTCCAGAGGGTTGAACCACTTTCTGAAAACTTTATGGGTCTTTTGCACTGCACAAATTTTCTCTGAGATAAATCCCCACTGACTATTCCCCTGTTGCTAAGGGAGTTATGGGCTAGCTGTTTGTTACCCTTTGCAACTATGTTTTGGAAACTTAAAATCCTTGCACCAGCTGTTGGGAGCTATGGATGGAAAGACCGTAGGGGTATAAAGGGGATACAAGTCTGTTTAGTCTCAGTACCATCCCTGCACATACACACCTCTGCTCCCCCTCCCAGCAAGATCTGCAGAGTTGGTATCTATAAAAGCAGCTACACAGTTCCTGGAAGGCTCTAATCCACAATGGTTAAAAATATCCATCTTGGGGCCAGAGTTGAGTCAACTAAGCCGAGAGTGCCCAGAAACCCAGGAAATGAACAGGGAGGTAATACGAACCCAGGGGTAAGCAAAATGTACCTATCTGTGAGGTAATGACAGGAGTTGTAATGATAAGAAAAACACATCAGTCACCTTCACTGAGAAATCTTAAAAAACTATCTAGATTTGTCTTTCTCTCTCCAATGATATACTGGCCCCCATGCCGTGTGCTATGTGGTGTAATGCAAGGATCATGGGTGATGGGGCTATCTTATTCTATGGACTAACTCATGATTCTTGAATCTGAGTCTTGGTTTTCTAATCTGTTAAAACAAGAAAAAAGATCTTTTTTACACAAATGACGTAGCTATATTATACAAGTACATGGATACAATTTTTGTTTAAAGGTGCTCCCTTGTTTGGTCCTCCTGAGTTAGATACAAGAAGCAAAGGGTCAGATAAGTGAACTTTTGGAGTCAAAGATTCAGATCGGGCCTCCCTGATCATGTGGGGATTAAGTCTCAGCATTCAAGCTATCACCAGCCACGGCTGCCTGAGTTCGATCCCCAGCCAGGGAGTTGATACACGTGACACAGCAGACCTCTCCTGTCTTGCCCGCTGCTCCCCTCAGCAGTGTATTTTAGTAAATCTGCCTGTTCTGCTCCCCACTCTGTTTCTGGCAAATCCTCTCACCCCCTCCACCTCTGGCCTACAACCCAGTTCTTGTAATCATAAATAAATAAAATAAAATCTTGAAAAGAAATACTCAGATGAAACTACTCCTTTTGCAGAAGAGTGTTCTTGTATGCACTTTCTATTGTTACATAACAAATTATTGTTATAGGGCAGGGAGAGGGGCACCCCCGAAATCCCCAGACCTGCCCTGTTCTTGGGTTCTGCCATCCGCCGCATCAATACAAAACATATAGGGTCTTTTGTGGAAAGAAACTTTAATACAATTAGAAAAGACAGAGAAGACAAAGACTATAGTACCTAAGTCAAGCACCCAATGTTAACCAACTCCTCGTGGGTAAAAGTCCACCAAACGGGGTTGTCCCAAAGCAAGTCTCAAAAGCCTGCCACAAGTCTAGAACAGTTTTTGGCGGGGACCCACACATAAGGGTCAGAAACAGCCAGACAATTCTGAGAGGAACCAAAATACCTTTTGGCAGGGACCCATGCAAAAGGGTCAGAAACAGTCAGACAATTCTGAGAGGGACAAAACAAAATCAAAACCAAAATCAACACAGCCATCGTTAACTTCCCCACGGGTCTCTCACACACGTCTATTTCAATCAGTCCAGGCCAGTGCAGCTTCTTTACAAGTCTCTCAGCTCCTTGGGCTTCTTTTGGCTTTCCATTCTTCTTCCGTCTCCTCCTGTCTTCTGTCTGTGTTCTGTGTCTCCTCTGTGTGTGTCCTGTCTTTCTTCTCAAGCTTCTTATATCTTGCTCAGCTCCACCCTACCTTGGGTGGGACAGGGAACCTGGGACACATCCTTTTCCTGGGGACCACCCTGTTACATTATTACAAACTTAGTGGTTTAAAATAGTACCTATTGGGCCCCCCTGATAGCACAAGGGGTTAAGTCTCAGCACTGTGAAGCTATCCAGAGCCACTGTAGCACGAGTTCAATCCCCGGCCAGGGAACTTCCTACATGGTGCAGCAGACCTCTACTGTCTCGCTCACTGCTCCCCTCAGCAGTATATTTCAGTCAATCTGCCTGTTCTGCTCCCTACTCTGTCTCTGGTGAACCATCTCACCCCTCCAACACCTCTGGCCTATACCCCAGCTCTTGTAGGCATAAATGTTTGTTTTTTTAATAAAACATAAGCTATTTTAAATAAACATAAGCTTAAATAAGCTATTTATTATCTTACTGTTTTATAGATCATAAATTCAGACAGGCGTGACGGGGTTCTCGGCTTAGGGTTTCATGAATCTAGAGATCCTTAACTTGAGGTTTTTGGCAAAACGTAGTTTCTTACACTCAGGACTAAGGTCCCCATTTCCTTGCTGGTGTTGATTAGAGTTAATCTCAGCTGTCAGAGACCACTATTTTAAAAAAAAAATTATTTATTTATACATACAAGCTGGGGTATAGGCCAGAGGTGTGGGGCAGTGAGAGGATTCACCAGAGACAGAATGGGCAGCAGAACAGGCAGATCGACTGAAGTACACTGCTGAGGGGAGCAGCGGGCGAGGCAGGAGAGGTCTGCTGTGCCATGTGGGTTAGCTCCCTGGCCGGATATCAAACCCATGTTGCCATGGCTCTGGATAGCTTCATAGTGCTGTGCTTAACCTGTTGCACCACCAGGGAGGCCCTAAAGTGCACTGAATCCTTTCTTCCTTCAAATCTATTTCTCCTTCTGCCACCAGCCTGAGAAAGCGCTTGGGAACAACACTGGTGATTTTGCTTAAGTTGGTGTCCAGGAACCTAGGTATATGTTATTCCCAAGGAGTTTCCTTTTCCTTATTCTTATCCTGTAGACCTGAGAAGGCTCCCTCCTCAAGGGTAGGCTGTAATAGCATTCGTCATTACTGCTGTTTAGCTTTTAGATGGTTTTCAAAGGATACTATTTACTTCTAATTATGAAGGAACAAACCTGTTGATACTCCTCCCCTGGTACTGAAGAAACACAACTGACTCTTGAAGAAACTGAGGAGGAAGACGAGGGAAGCAAGCCTTACTGTCTTCAGCATTCTCAGCTCTCTCCAAATGCTTTTTGGGGGCCTCCCTGGTGGCCTAGGGGTTAAGTCTCAGCACTATCATTGCTATGGACTGAGTTCAACCCCCCAGGATAGCCAGGGAGCTAACACACATATGATGCAGCAGATCTCTCCTGCCTCACCCGCTGCTCCCCTCAGCAGTGTATTTCAGTAAATCTGCCTGTTCTGCTCCCCACTCTATCTCTGGTGAATCTTCTCACCCCCCACACCTCTGGCCTACACCCCAGTTCTTCTATGTAAAACAAACAAAAACCCAAAGAAAAATAAACCAGAAACACCAAATGCTTTTTGGTAGCTTTATAAATTTTGGCTGGTCAGTTTCCTTTTCTATGCTAACCATAAAAGAGGAAGAAACTGTCTGTAAAATGTCTATTTTCTGAGCTCCATGGAGACTAAGAAAGCAAATTATAATCAACATATATTGAACTTTGATGGAATGCTTCCTTTCCAAAAACTCGTTATCTCCATGTGTACACACATAATCCCAAGGATGAGAATTATTATTCCAATTTAGTAGGTGGGGAGAAACTGAGGTTCTAGAAACTTATTAGTGATCTGTCCAACATCACAATGGCCAGGGATAGAGTAGAACTAGTATCTCTTGATTTCAAATCATGTGCTATTTTCAAAACCTTAAAGTAGAAAAATTTCATTCCATAATGTTATCAAAGTTGGAAAGATCTTAGAAAATTTGCTCATGGACCCTTTCTACTAAAACAGCACTATTCTACAAGTTGTTAGCAACTTGAATTGCCAATAAATCTCTCGGGGCCTGAAACTAAGAGGATTCAGATTGCCTTGACCACTCCTCTTTCTTTTTCTTTAAAGATTTATTTATTCATGCATACAAGCTAGGGTACAGGCCAGAGGTGTGGGGCAGTGAGAGGGTTCACCAGAGACAGAGAGGGAAACAGAACAGGCAGATCGACAGAAACACACTGCTGATGGGAGCAGCGGGAGAGGCATCCCAGGTCGGGCGTAGAACTCATGTCGCCGCTGCCGACAGCTCCACAGCGAAGCACAGTGCTTAACCGCTGCGCCACCAGGGAGGCCTGCCTTGAGTACTCCTGAAGAAATTTGCTCCCAAGCTTCTTGCAGCACCATCTCATCATTCACCTCAGAGAGCAAACACGTGGGCCACTAAGCCTTACTCTCTAAGCACTTAGGTTGTTAGTAAATTCAATCCCAAAGAAAGGGCCAAGGAGAGAAAGAAAACAGATACCTGATGGCTTGGGAAGGGGGAAGGGATAGGCTGCAGAAGCTCCTACCTTGATCAAGGCTGATTGAAGTGCCCAAAACAAAGGGAGGGCTCTTCCTCATGGTCAGATATGTGGACACCCACTGTTGGCTGAGGCTGTTCTTGTGAGGTGCACGGATAGTCCAACAGCATAGAATATATTCTGTATAATAGTCATTTGGGGGTAGAATAGTGATCTGGAAGTAAACTGTGGTTTCACATAGTACAAGGGTAAGGATAAATGACCAGCTTCCTTGCATCTGTTTTACTCTGGGCTCAAGTCTCTGACCTGGGTCTTAATTTTATAGTTACTGAATGAACCAAAAGAAAAATTGTTGTGGTCATCTGCATTATTATTTCTGAAAGGACTTTTAATTTTTACTTATTTCAAGCATGTATAAAGATAAGCCTAATTTAAAGTTTATCTAGCTTAAAAAAAAGTAGTTCTTTACCTTTATACTAACTCTACAGTCCAAAGTCTTTAAAGCATTTTTAAAGGAAAAGGCTTATCTTGCCTATTTTGCCCTTTCCTTCTTGCTGAGGAAGTAACAGCAACACTGGGCTTGGGGAGTTCCAAAAGATCAACAGTGAGTGCTACACTCTGTGCTTCAAGGCGTCATCTTTGCTTTAGTTCCAGCTCTGCAAGTGAAAAGTTCCTTTCACTTCTCCAAGTGTTTCCTCACATGGTTTGAATATTAAATAAAAATTTTGACTGACACTGCTAGAGTACATCATGCTATACACATCCAGGCCTACAAAAATGAACACGAGTCTGCCTCAATCTAACTTGCAAGATAAGGCACATATACTCAGGCACATGTGTATACACAGCCACTATTTTTCATAGCTCATGAGTAATAAGAATATGCTATAGCCCTTTATTGGGGCTATACTCATTTGACTGACGGTGGAGGGAAACCAGATGAAAGTTTCATGGAAGGCTCAGCCTTTAATAATAACAGAGTTTAAAAGAGTAAGCAAAGATTCAGGGGAAGAAAGCAGAGATGGCCAAAGAGCAAGGTCTGAAAAAAAAGGTAAGGAAAGCATTTGAAAAATGACAACCCAATTTAGGCAGAGTATATGGGAATAATAAAAGATAAGGCTGAGTAAGTTGAAGACAGACTGTTCTTAAAATGGTAAATGGCAAAACCAGTGCTATACATAGGATTGATCTGTGGTAGTGGTAGGTATAACTAGATGCTAGAGGGAAGAAACTGGTGGCAGGCAGCCAGTTAAGAGGTTATTGCAATAGACCAAGTGGGTGGCAAGGAGGCCTGAGCCAGGATAGAAGCAGTGGAAACAGAGCTCAATAGTCAAAAATCCTAAGCCAGCACTGAAAGTTGCTACTGACCCAATCCTCCAAAGGCAACAGGCCACCTCAGGTGAAAACTATTAAAAAGGAATGCTAATTCGAATAAAGTTTTCCTGACACAGAGAATGAAGAACAAGTGAGCTCAGATCCACGTTCTTCACAACTGTCACCACCCTCCAGGCCTTCTGTGCTCTCAAGGCACCCAGCCAACTGTGGAGAAGAAATACACACAGGAGACTCAAGAAACATCTTATTAATACAGTATTTATTTGTCTTCCCTGTCAAACCCTGAGCCAACCACTTTCCCCAGGCTGCCTGGGGAGGTACAGGAAAAGGTGCAGGGCAGATGAGACATGGGAGAAAGAACTATGGGAGGTGGAGACGGCTCCTTCACATGGCGAAGAGGATGAGGAAGGCTACCATCAGGCAAAAGAGCCCCATGGCCTCTGAGAGGGCAAAGCCCAGAATGGCATAGGAGAAGAGTTGTTGCTTCAGAGAAGGGTTCCTGGGAGAAGGGGAGAAGACAAGACTGAATTTATAGTTCACACAAAGAAAAGGACAAACATCAACAGTGAGCTCTGGGAGAATGCATCTCCTCACACTCGTCTTACATAACAAGGCTCTCAGACCGTTACGACTGAATCCTTTCCCTGACACTAAAAGCTCTTCAAGGAAGGGGAAGATAGATACAAAATCCCCTAACATGGTCCAGATAACACACATTGCTCCCTCTAGTGGACCACACATATAATCACTGTAATTTAAGACCTCTGGGTCTGGACTTAATTCAGGGCCCAACCAAGATGCAAGAGCTACCCAGAGTGACAGGGCCTATCAGAGCTGTAGAACCCCCAAATTTCAAACATGAAAGCCAAACTGCAATGGTAATAGTGTGGAAATCTAAAGAATTGTTTAACTGGTCTCTCCTCCTCTAACACAGTCTCTGGGGGCATACTCTCGGAACCCTAGGGCTTTATGGAACACAATTAGGAAAACACTACAGTAGAGGACAAGGGTGTCAGAGGGAAGGGGACCATCTCTCATTTCAAAACAGTCAAAAAGTTTTGGGCTTTAAGAAGCTACAAGTGGTCTGTGGGTTTAAGATAGACTCAAAATGGGATAAAGGACTTCCAACTTTGAAAATAATATACAGTTTCTATTTCCCTTACTCTGTCACCTCTGAAATCCTTGATGGGTAAGGTAATGCAACACCAGCTTTGAAAAGAATTGTGAACACAGAAGAAGCAAGGCTTTTGTTTCATACAAATCCTAAAAAAATAAACCTACTTCTCCAAAGACATTAAGAGAACTTGTGGGTCTCCAGAGGATTAATTTAGTTCTGACAGTGAGTTGCCCAGAGTTGGTGGGGACCAAACAGTCCCAAGTGTCAGGGAGCAGTGGGGCTGGCTGCATAGGCAGTTTTCCCAGGAGTGACAGGAATTCCCTGGGATGGGGAAAAACAGCAATGAATCCACTATGCTGTTTAAGGCTCTTAGATCAGGGGCAGCAAACTTTTTCTGTAACAGGCCAGACAGTAAATACAGACACTTCTCAACTTATAATAGCTTGACTCTATTTTACTTTTCGATGGTGTGAAAACCATTCGTTTAGTAGCACCATGACGGTATGGTACTACGTCCTGGGCAGCAGCAGTTAGTCATGTTCACAGTCGGCACTTTTAACCTGCAGTATTTTCAACTTACAATGGGTTGACTGGGAGGTAACACCATCTTAGTGGCGAAGATCTGTTTTAGGTTTTGTGGGTCACCTATGATCTCTGCTCTCACTCTTTGAAAATGTAAAATCTATTCTTAGCTCAGCCATCGAAAACCAGTCTGTGGCTAAGACAGGGCCCTTCTGCTTTAGTTTGTTGACCTGCTTTAAACCAAAGCTGTTTAATAGAACTTTCTTCAACAATGGCTACATTCTAAATCTATGCTGCTCAATATGGTAACCACTAGTCAGTGGAGGTACTGATCACTTGAAATATTGATGTGACTGACGAACTGAATTTTAACTCTTTAAGCTCTTAATTGATTAAAAATTTAAACTCAAACAGTCCCATGTGGCTAGTGGCTACATCGAAGTATAACAGACTTCTAGATTCCCAAATATTCCACCCAGACCTTTGAAAAACGTATCAAAGACCAATGGAGCATCTTACCTGGCATAACCAATGATGAGGCTCCCAAACACAGTCCCAATTCCAGCCCCAGAGCCGGCCACCCCTACCGTGGCAGCCCCAGCTCCTATGAACTTGGCTGCTGTGTCAATGTCCCTTGAAATGGCGCTGGTCTGGAAGCTGCGGCTAGGAGCGAGTGAGTTCAGTGGACGCGGGGCTGCCAAGTTGCTGAGGCTCTATGAAGAAAGGGTAGGTAGAAGGTAGTTTTTAGGAAACCACTTTTTTGGCTTTGGAAACTTCTGTAACATTAAAACCCTTTATCCTATCAAATCTCATGTTTTCTTCCCCAAACAAGATCTTCTAACTCCCTAGAAACCATAAAATGCTGCCAGATAAACTTTATAACGCAAGACATAGACTTCAAATATTTTCAGGATTCAGGTATGACATAGAAGTTCAAGGCTGAAGCCTTTGCTTGTTCTTGGTGCCCCAAAGATATCATCTTCCTGGGACTAAGTGCTGCTAACTGAAGTCAGTAAAGTAGGTAGTGACGGCAGGTTTCAGCAGCGCATATGGGCATGTGCTACCTGTGGCAAAAACTGGAACACTGCAGCATGTATATTATCGACTGTCCTCCAACTCCATCTCTCACTTTTATTTCAATAAAATCAATGGCCCTGATCTTGCACTAATTTTCATTTGTGATGATTGTCCTCAGCACTCCTCCTATTGGTCTTGCCAGGTAACCTTTCCCACCCCATACCCCCAAACCACATGTCCAGTTCTACCTGTACCTCATCTGTCAGTGTCTCTGGTTGTTTCAGCACCACAGTAGACAGTGATCTACTTAGCAGCTGAGAGGTGCTCCTGACCTAGGAGAATGACACAGGGCAAGGTCAAGGAAGGCTATGGAAAGGAGTTTTAGAATCAACCCAAGTTGTTATGTGAATGCCCCTTTAATTCTCCAACTTAAACCAGAATTTTGGCATATTCTTTTACTTTCAGCAAATTCCTGGTTCAAGAACCACCCATTCCCTCCTGCTTCCCAGCCTTCTCTCATTTAAGGAAAGTGAGTCTATTTCCTTTTGGGTGACCATCCCTGTACCCTTTTACAAAAGTGTTGAGAATCAGGAAAAACTTAAGCCTCAGAAACATTTGCTTCAGTCAATCAGAGAGATTTAGAGGAAATGGTCAGTCCACAAGAAGGAAGCCAATGATGGTACCATTTGCCTCAGAATACATCCTTCTGAAAAACAGGCACAAAGATCCATGCTCAAAACTCAGTCCCTCCTTGTAGCCTTTTCTGACTCACTCTTAGCTAGTGTTTCCAAAGCACAGAACAGGATGATTAATAGCCAGAACTTTAGTCAGAGAGATTTACATTCAAATCTTAGCTCTATTATCACCTGTGTCACCTTAGGACAAGTAACTTAATTCTTCCTAAATCTGTTATCTAGTAAATGAAAATAATCTATCTCAGGGTTGATTTGAAGAGTAAATGAGATTATGTATACAAATGGGTAAACTTGGTACAAGGCATAATAGCAAGTGCTCAAGAAATGATTCCCATGAACACCATCACTTTTACTTCAGTTACACATGAATGAACCAACTGCTTCTACCACCTACTGATTTATAATTTCTTCCATGTTTTTTCTGAGTCAAGTAATTTTCCAATGTCTATTTTGGCGATCCATTCATTTCTTTTTTTTTTTTTTAAAGATTTATTTATTTATACATACAAGCTGGGGTATAGGCCAGAGGCCTGGGGCGGTGAGAGGGTTCACCAGAGACAGAGCGGCGAGCAGAACAGGCAGATCAGAAATACACTGCCGAGGGGAGCAGTGAGCGAGGCAGGAGAGGCCTGCCGCACCATGTGGGATTCTCCCCGGCTGGGCGTCGAACTTGCATCGCCGCTGCCGACAGCTCCACAGCGCAGCGCTCAACCACTGCGCCACCAGGGAGGCCCGATAGATCCATTCATTTCTAAGTTCCCAGAGGGAATGACTAGCTTTAGCTTTCTGACACTAAGGACAAGTGCAACGGTGCGCGCATTCCAAGTTAGGTAATCCACTTCATGTTTACCATTTCTAGTGGGGTTCCAGATTACAGGAACATTGTTTCAGGATAGGATAACCTGATCTTAGTCTAGAATCTCATCAATACTCTTCTAAGATGGTCGCATGACAAGAATTAACTGGTCTCCAAGGATATGGGGCAGAGGTGTGTCTGTTAAGCATTCACTCTCTCCTGGCAGGCTAGCACAGCCAAGGGCCTTCTTCCTGCCCAGCTGTCAAGAACAAGGTCTGGCAAGGAAGAGACAAGATGTCCCTCATTAAAAACTCTCAGAGAAAAGATAGGTACTCACCAAGGAGGGGGTGGAGGTGAACTTGGCGCAGGCATACATTTTGGGGGACTGAGGGGGCTGTACAGGCAAGCTGGAATTACAAAAGCAGCATTGTACACATTGTCCATGCTACCAAAAGACAACCTTATTTGTAGAAAAGGCACTCTGGAAAGTTTAAATAGCCCAGAGAGCAAAATGACTGACCTCAATTCATCAGCAGAGATGGAATTAGAACCCCGAAGCCAAGATTTCCTCCACAGAGCTTCCAAGGTTTTCTTATTATCAAGTGATTCTCCCTTGTCTGAACTAGTAGCAACCTAGTCCCAGCTTTAAGACCTGTTACCCATTTTGTAGCCTAATGTGTTGGGGTTGTCAGAGGAATTTCTCTAGTGTCCTCTGCCTAAGTTTTCCTCAATCTTTATGCAAAAGCCTTTCTCAAGCCTAAAAAAAATTGCCCTTTATGTGGCAAAATACATCTGAAGAGGTGTAAATTTGTACTTCTGAATTGTTAGTCGTGTTGTAAAGTAACTTAAAAAACAAAACCAAGAAAAGTTGCTCTTTAAAGACACTTGGGAGATATTTCTTGAAAGCCAAGAAACTGGAAAGGTCTCCAACAAGTTTTTTTAACTGCACTACCTAGAAGTACTTAATCCCTCAAAAACACTTCAATCCAGTACATTAACAGGGTGAGGCAGATCAGTAAGCAAATCTGCTATTACTCCAGTAATAACTGTGAAAGTATTCATTTTCACTATTACCTAGGGTGTTCAATGTATATCCCCAAGACTTAAAACAATGCTGACAACTTGGAGGTGACTATGTTGGTAAAACTGAACTTAGAACAGATGAACTTTCTCCAAATGAAGTGAGAGGTCCACATGAACTAGAATGATCTGGGGGGGAGGGATGGTGTATACATGAAAACTGCATATTTTTTTATTCCATCATAGAACTTTCTGGTAAAAATCTTTGGGGATAAAGCCCAAGAAAGGTATTGTATTTCAATTAAGCTGACCAAAAGATTCTTAGGTACCTTTTGAAGCTGTCTTAAAACTATGCTAGTGGTAAAGCCAGGAAGTGAACTCCTCTTCTTTTAAGTTAATGCTTCTTAATATGCTATGAGTTAAAATACTCAAGTGACTTGTAGTTCTGTTAAATGACATTTCCTTAAGTGGGGTGGACTCAAAATCATCCTACTTTACACTTCTGAATCCGGAATCTTAGTTACTTTCAGATTCATGGGTGTCTTCAACTCTTGTCCTGTCTAGAACTCTGACTTCTAAACCAATTTTACTAGTGATTGTCATGTAAGTCCCAAATTTTCTTAAAGCTTTAAAAAGGGGGGAACTTTTTCAACCCCAGGGTAATTAATCCTAAATATCACCATTTGTAAAATAAAGTTGTTAGGAGGATTAAGTGAAACAGCATGCTTAAAGAACTTAATGTGATCTAGCACGTAATACACCCACAACAAAGAGTGGTAATTATGGAAGTCTACAAGAAGTGAAGATCCTTCCATTGGTCACCTAACAAGTCTGCAATTATTAGCGGACAACACCTGGAACACCAACATTATCCTTAATCAGAAGGCCTAAATCATGGGTTTCTTCCTCAGTGCAAAGGAGTTACAGGGCTACTGAAACATTCCCTTCCTTAAACCTCCTTTTCCTCTTGAGGGCAGAATCTGGGAACAATTAATAAACCCCTGACAGGAAAGGGGCAGGTGGGGACTCTCCCATGCTAACCTCACCTCACCCTTTTGGGATTGCTGCCTCTAACGGAAAACCTCACTATTGGTCTACCACTATTGTTTTTTCTAACTTCACCGTAATTGAAGGAAAAGAACGGTCCTGGGAGACAACCAATGGACCCAAAGAAAGGGCCTCTTTCTGCTATGGTTCTCCTCGCTACAGCCTGAGAGGGGGGTGTTTGGCTGTTTTGTTCACTTCTACCACGTTCACAGTTTACTCTTTAATTGAAGGGTGCTGACTAAAGGGGCTGGTGGCTTTAGACGATCCACTAGCTCCACTGTTCGGGACCTGAAGTTCTGGGATAGAAAATCTGGAGATTTCAGGACAAGGCAGGAATCAGAATGAGATAGAGCAGACAGGGGCGGGAGGAGTCTGGGGGTTGTGATTACTTGGAAAGGGTAAATGAGGGAGAAAAGAGCGTTTGTAAGGGCCGAGCGGTGAAAGGTGAAAACAAGCACTCTGGGATTTGACTTTCGCCAATTCCAAGGCACCGTTCCTACCCCCACCCCCAAGAGACATCCAAGATGGCGCCAGGCCCGCGCGGCTGGAGGTCACAGGCACGCGGAAGGGACAGCACTAAGGTGCGGGACACCGGGGGCAAAGGGAGACTTGAGGACCAGGGTGGGGGCATGCAAGGTAAGGACCTTAAAGTATCGGCGCGAGGTGGGGTGCCCGGCGCGCGTGCGCGGCGCAACGCGGGTGCTAGGGCCCAAGGCCTTACCTGCTCCTAGCGTAGAGAAGACAGAGAGGGGCAGGGGGGCGGGAATAGCGAAAGGAAGGCTTGGCGCATGCGCTGCCCAGACCAACGAGTCTCAGCCCTAAGGATAGAGTGATTGCAATACTTTGGGTCGGCCCAGGCGCTACAGCGCCGCCAACCAGCTCTGTGGGGGCGTGCGGTCAGTCGCTCCACCTGGTGTCTGAAAGGAGAACTGCAGGAGGAACCAACCTTTGCAGAAATGAGGACAAGCTCAACCTCATAAACCCTAACGTTTGGTCTGCGCAGTGTTTTGGGATCGGATCGCGTCCCCTTCGCGAGTATGCGCTGTCATACTGCCACCCCTCCAAATGCAATGTGAAATAGCAATTGGAATTAGGGTATAGTGCCCAAAATGTAGCAGAAGGAACATGAAATTGTGGGGCTCCTGCCTGCTATCACCGTGAACTGTAAATTTATAGGTGGGAAGCCCCTTCAATAGACTAATAATCAGCAAAATGCCCCAGCTATCCCTGGTTAGCTACTCCTTCATTTCCCTTTCCCTCTCTCTTGTTCCAGTGATCTGCCATAAGGAAAATCAGCATCAGCAAGCCTAGAAGACAGGGGCTAAAAATAACTGGGAATCAAGTACCCTGTCCTAAGCCCTCTTTCCTGAGTCCTGAGACAGTCAAGAAATAAGGGGTGCCTGTGACCTGCAGTGAAGTGGAAGGCCCCCTAGACCTGCACGAGCCTTTGCCCAGCTTCACCCACGCGAGTTGAGGCAGCAGTCCTCCCTGAGGGGTGCTTTCATGGAAGCCCCTCGGCCTCCCTCGTGCCCTTGCGCTTGTCCATTTGCGGGTGGAAGAGGGGCCTTCCTGGTCTTCATCACTTCTTTCAGGCCTCACTGTCTCCCAGAGAGACTTTGAGAAGCCCTTCGGAAAAGCAGGGTGGCAAAGCATGCCACTTCCCCTCACGTCGAAACCCCAGCCATCCAGGCATCAAGCGTGAATGCAGCACAAGAAAGACGGGGAAAGCTCACCAAACCCCCATAAAAAAGAAAAAAGAAGAAGAAAGCCTCGGCTGTAAATAAAGCCAAATCCGCCACCCTCTGAGGGGCCGTTTGTCCTCCCCTCCTTGGCCCCGTCCTTCCCGCCGCCCCCTCCCGGCTCCCGGGCCCCGCGGCGCCCCGGCCCCGAGCTCCTCCATTTAATCGGATTTGGGAGAAGGGGAGGATAAATCACGGCAGCAGCTTTACGGTCCCGGAGGAGATGTGAGCAGCAGCCAGGCACACCCCGGCCGGCGATAAAAACCGCCGCTGAAAGCCCACGGAGCAATTTCCCGGGACCCCGAGCGACGCCATTACAGGAATGTAATTTTGCCCGGATGAGGCCCCGAGTTTAATTATCCTCGCGGAGGAATTTCAATGCGGCCAATCCATCTTGCAGGCGGGCGGCAGAGGGATTTATATGGGCCCGTTATTTCACACCGATCCTCCATCTGCATTTTTATGGCCCTGAGCTTCTGAAAGGGAGGAGAAGGAGTGGGGAGAAATAGGAGAAGCAGCGAGGAGAGACGGGTGGGGGACTTCCTGCCCGTCCTAAATCCACGATTCCACCTCGTTGAGGATTCTCACTCGTTTCCCTGAAATCCCAAATCTTCCAGTTCCAGTTGTTGATTGGGGGCGGAGAATGGGGGGAGAAGGTGGAGGAGAGGTGGGGTAAGGGGAGGGGTGAGTGAAAGTCAGGAGTGGAGCTGGGAGCCTTAGGAATCAATCAACAGGTATTTTTCAAGTACCAAGCATTGCAGGGCACTAAGATGCTGTGAAGAAAAGGGAAGACAAGCTAGCAGGCTATCTCCCGAGGTCTCCCGACACCCCCATTCCTGCCCAAACCAAATTCCTTCTAGTTCTCAGCTTCACCTCCTTGGAGGCAAAAAGTATAGTTCTGGGGAACAGTCACCACCAAAGAGTGGTGAAATTGTTTGTTGCAACAATTTAGCCCCCTCTCAGTTGTAACTAAAAATCTTAGAGAAGGATTGGAGGACGTTAAAGCTGGCTCTCCCCCAAAGTTGTTAGAACTTGCAATATTAAATTCTCTCTGATTCCCATTCAGTGGTGGGCTCTGGGTTCCCATAGAAACCTGCTTCCCATATTGCTGTGTGACCATGGAGCAAGGGTTTAACCTCTCTAAATCGATTTCCTTCTATAGAAATTTACTCACTCCATGGTGAATATTAAGATAATATAGTGAAGCTTTTAGCTTGAAACTCAGTAAGGGTTTAAGAAATGCCAATAATAGTAGTAGTAATAAGATTGTTGTTAGGAGCACTGCAACTCAATTCTGCACTACGACCTTAGGGTTTTTTACAAGGTCCTTGCAGTGATAGCTCCTGAAAGAGAGTCAACTATCTCTGAACTTTTTCACCTCCATAAAAATTGCAGCACAAGTTATTCGACAGGTTGGTGGGTGGAGATCAGTGGGGAGGGCTTCAAATCCTGGGGGTTGTTGCTACCAGGTAGAAGCCAGAAATTAAACCAGTCAACCCTGAGAGTACAAAAAGTAGCTGGAGGGTTTGTGAGGGAGAAGTGAATAGGAAAACAACAAAAGATGACCTAAGAGAACATTAACTAAAGGTCTAGAGATCTTAACTTGGGAGACAGTCTTCCCTTCACTTGACTGAGAGAAAACTGGGGTCCAGGAAGGAAAGGGTGTGGAGCCAGAACTATTCTTGCCAATCAATCCCTTTCTTTTCCTACCAGACCATGTAACAAGTCAGGCCTGATTGGCCAGTTTTTCTAATGACTGTTAGTGGCAGATTCTGACTGGTTAGCAGCTTCCCTGCACAGTGGTGATGAAAAAAATGAGATTGATCTTTTCTTTCTTAGGATTGGTTAACAACCCTCAGGGGGCCCAGAGGCTCATTTTAATTGACTGGATAGGCTAGGAGGGAGGTGCAGCACCTCTCATATAGAAATTCTGAGTATTCTTTTCCATAAAGGTCACCAAGAGTCTTGATTGGCTTACGTATTTGTCTTTGCAGTGAAAGCAGCACAGTAGCTTAGAGAAGAAAAATCAAGGGACTCATGCAGGCATGTCACGGTTCAATTTGAAAACCCAACCATAGGAAGGGATTCACAGAGAGAAACATAAGAGGCATAAAAAGAGAGAGGCTAGGACAGAGAAATGCAAAGGAAAATAAAATTGCCAGAGAGAAGAGGAAATGTTTGAATAATTTGTTTTTCCTTCCTGATGGGTTGAGATGAGGCTACTTTATGATGCATTTTGCTGGATGCACATGTTGCCAGCAACTAGCATAGAAGCAACCTGTCCTGGAGGCAGAACTAGTCTTTGTCCTGCTACTAACTAGCTGAATAATGATAGTTACTTCATTTCAGTTTCTTTATTTGGAAAAATCAGGGAGAGAAGTAAGTGAGCAAACCTCCCTACTCCTGGACAAAAATAACAGAAGATAGAGGAAAGGAAAGGATTATTAGGTTGCTAAGGGAGAGATTGCTGCTAGAGCTGATGGCAGAAAGATGGTTTAACAAGTTTTTGCTGGGGAAAAAAAATTTTGAATCTGTGCAGGTGTACGTATTCATCTAGAAGCCATGATTAAGTATCCATGTGAACAGATTTGGTTTCTGCCATTTGGTGGCTCCCAAGTCAAAGAACACAAACAGGCAAAACAGAAAATAAAAGTCATTGTGATATATTGTGAAGAGCTAAGGACAGCAAGCTAGAGATCTGAGTCTAGATTTTTGATATAGTACAATTAATTATGTGACTTTGAGAAAAATCACTTTAGCTCTCAAGTCTTCTGTTTTCTCACTTGCAAAATGGAGGGAAACTAGATGATTATTAAGTTCTTTCAGCTTTAAGTATAGGCATAGATATGTCCTTCTTGGTTTGTCCTCATCTCTTGCCTTCCTGTAATCAATATTTACTGAGCATGTACTTTGTGCAAGATATTGTGCTACATATTGTGAACGGTAATGACAATGGAGAGCACACAGCCCTTGTCTTCATAAGCGTATAATCAGTAAGAAAGATATGTACATATGTAACTGTAACATGCAACAAGATTTTTAAAAGATTTATTTATTTATGCATATATGAACTGGGGTGTAGGCCAGAGATGTGAGAAGTGAGCAGATTCACCAGGGACAGAGTGGGGAGCAGAACAAGCAGATCTACTGAAATACACTGCTAAGGGGAGTGGAGACAGGAGAGGTCTGCTGCGCCATGTGGGTCAGCTCCCTGGCTGGGGAATGAACTCATGCTGCAGTGGCTGCTGATAGCTTGATAGTGCTGTGTCTTTACCCCCTGTGCCACCAGGGAGGCCCAATGCAACAAGATTTAATAAATTATATGGGTAAGAGGGGCTGAGGGAGCAGTATGCTTTCTAGCTTAAAAGATCAAGGGGCATCATGATTAAAGTGGGTTTTTTTCCTTCTAGAAAAGTAGGTAATATTTGAATGATCTAAATAAAAGAATGCAAGCAATGTATAGCATTTATTCCACAGATATATTTTGAGATCCTACCATGTGCCAGACGCTGCTCTAGATGCTGGAAACACAAATGCTAGAACAAAACATGACACAAATCCTTGCCATCCCAGAACTGACATTTTATATCAATTTTGAAGTATAATAATGAATTGGACACCCATTAAACCATCCTCAATTTAAAAAAAGAAAAAAAAATTACTAATACCAGTGAAGGGCACTCAATGCTTCTCTCCTATAGTAATCCCTACATTCTATGGTTATCATTTCAAGTTTTGCCTTATATTTTTACATATATTATTTATGTTAGCCCATTTAATTTATCATTCTAAGATGATATAATATTGTCTGTAGGGCCTCCCTGGTGGCACAATGGATTAAGTTGCAGCACTATGAAGCTATCCAGAGCCACTGCAGCACGAGTTAGATCCCTGGCCAGGGAGCTTCCCACATGGCACAGCAGACCTCTCCTGCCTCGCCTGCTACTCCCCTCAGCAGTGTATCTCAGTAGATCCACCTGTTCTGCTCCCCACTCTTTCTCTTTCTCTGTTGAATCCTCTCACTACCACACACCTCTGGCCTACACCCCAGTTCTTGTATGCATAAATAAATAAGTCTTAAAAAAATATTCATCTTGGTTGAGGTAGGTAGTTGTAGTTTATTTTCCTTGATATATAATAGCCCATCAATCTGTTGATTGATTACCCTGTTGATGAATATTTTGGTTTGTTTCCAGCTTTTTGCCATTATAAACAATGCTGTGCAGAATATTTCTGTACCTGTCTCCTGGTGTATAGAAGCAAGAGTTTCCTTAAGATATATATCTATGTAGCTATAAGTATGTATATATTCATATTCATGCTATTTATACCCCACAAACCAGCATTTCCTATATATAGGGTTGTAGGATATGAAAACCTACAACTTTCCTAGATAATGTCAAATTGTTTTCCAATATTTATGCCTACCCAAGTATATGAGTTTCAGTTGCTCCCCTGTCTTTTGGTGTTTAGTCAATCTGTGGATATAAAGGGGTATATCATGGCTGTCCAAATTTATATTTGCCTGATTATTAATGGGGTTGACCATCTTTTCATATATTTATTGGTCACTCATGTTTCCTCTTCTGTGAAGTGCCTATTCATGTCTATCTTTTGCACACTTTCCTATTAGGTTATTTGTCATCTCTCTATTGATTTTTAGGAATTAGCAAATCTATAAAAATAGCCTAGAACTGGTCCTTTGTTAGTGGAAGCTACCTGCTTGGAGTTTGTAGAGGGGTTGGGATTTTAGTAGAGGCTTAAAGGATGGATGATTTCAGTTCCAGCTCAGAGTCTTCTTTTAGTTGGATTAATTCTTAATTTGTTCATCAAATATTTATTGACTGTCTAGCCAGACATCATGTTAGACATTGAGAATACAAATATATCCCACATTTACTCATTGCTTAACACTTTGGACCAAAATCCAGTTTGGTCCAGTTTGGTCTGAACCACCAACATCTCTTCCTGGAGCACTGCAATAACCTCCAGACTGACTGCAGCTTTAAATCTCCCAGTAGTTTTTTAGTAGTCATAGAAAAAATCCCAAGGTCAACTACTGTGGGGTCCTATTGATCCTCTGACATATTCTCTGACTCTTCCCACTAGGCCTCTTCCATCTCCACACACTAGGAACCCCCTAAGAGTCTCCACAAACCATGAACTCTACCCCCTAGGTTGACCTTCCTCTAAAGTTGGTACTTTACCTGATCACTCTGCATGAATCTAACCTTTATCCTACTCCCTCCATTTTCTCCCCACTAAGCAAAAATGAAATCACCATAATATCCCTGTTCAGTCCTTACTTTTTCTTTTTTTGTTTTTAAAGGTTTATTTATTTATGCATACAAGAGCTGCGGTGCAGGCCATAGGTGGGGTGGTGAGAGGATTCACCAGAGTCAGAGTGGGGAGCAGAACAGGCAGATCCACTGAAATCCACTGCTGAGGGGAGCAGCAGGCGAGACAGGAGAGGTCTGCTGCACCACGTGGGAAGCTCCCTGGCTGGGGATCGAACTCGTGCTGCAGTGGCTGCAGATAGCTTCATAGGCTGACTTAACCCCTTGTGCTACCAGGGAGGCCCAGTCCTTACTTTTTCAACCCTACCTTGTGTACTAGATTGGGGGCTTATCCATGAACAAGGATCTTTCCCAATATCTCTCCACAGAGGTGAAGACAGGGTTGTAATTCATGAGAGTTAATGACAAGTGCTGTCTGCAGCCTGAAGACGCCCAGACATAAAGGACAGAAGAATGGCAGGACAGACAGGTGACTATAGTCTGGGAATAGCAGAAATCTTGGCAGCCCTGAGAGGACAGAGGACAGGAAGCCAACACCTCCTTTTGTAGTGAGCTAAAAAAGTTTTAGGAGAGACCCTTTTCCAGCTCATAAGTGATGATTGGGTGTTCATGCCATTGTGTGAGATGTGCCTCCCTCAACCCTTGTTATGATGCTGGCATATTACCCTTCTGACGTGAAAAAAGAAAAACAGAAGTTTCAGGAGAAAAGTGGATTTGGGAAGCTGTGCGGATGAAGAGGGGTGATTTCTTGGTGAACGAATTGTGTTTTTTTTCCCCCTAGGTGTAAAAGATAGAATGGGAAGGGCAGAAAGAAAAAGTCATTGTTACAGTGAGGTGAGCAAGCCCACACCTAGTATTTGTGGGGCCCAGTGCAAAATGAAAAAATACAAACCTGGGCCTCCCTGGTGGTGCAGCGGTTAGGCTCTGCACTGTGCAGCTGTCCACAGCTGCAACGCGAGTTCGACACCCAGCAGGGGAGATTCCCACATGGCGAGGCAGACCTCTCCTACCTCACCCACTGCTCCCCTCAGCAGTGTGTTTCCGTCGATCTGCCTGTTCTGCTCCCCACTCTGTCTCTGGTGAACCCTCTCACCACCCCACGCTTTTAGTCTGTACCCTGGCTTGTATGCATAAATAAATAAATCTTTAAAAAAAAAAGTACAGACCTACATACCAAATGTAAATGCTATAAATCAAAGCTAGCAAACAGTTAAATAAAACATATTCTATCCTCTTATCTTGACAAATATGTCAATATCAACTGGAAGATTTATACTTAGAATTCTGGGACTCCTTCAGTTTCCAAGTCTAACCCTCAGATTCGTTGCATTCTTGGCTCTGTCCCCTATCTGAGGGGACTCAAACAAATGTGTGTGCTCAGAGCAGACACATAACTAGACTCCGTCCACACTCCAGGCCACCAGGGTTAGTGGTGTGCCCCCAGCAGCTGCTTCTGTGCTCCCAGGAGATTAGACCCCATGAAGAGGCCCTGGAAGTGGCTGCATGGCGGGGGATTCTGGCAACCAAAGCATGACCTCCATATGGTTTCCTCATGGTCTCCAGAGGTGAAGGCCTGAGCTCTGAGTGGCACCTCTGCTTGGCTTAAGTTATCCTCACTCTGGAGGAGAGGACGTCCTCTAAATCAGGTGCCCAGTGTAGGTGTCCCATTGCCAGGGCTAAGGGCATGGACTCTGAAAGGGTATAACCTGGGCTCAAATTCCTGATCTGACATTCATTGTACTTTTCTTTGGAGGTGGGCAAGCTAACTGAGCCTTAGTTTCTTTACTTGTAAAATGGGAATAAGAATATCTAGTTCACAAAGTTACTGTGGGAATGAGATAAGCTAATAGTGCAAGGCACCTGGTATTTAATAATCACTACTCAGTCCACATTGTTTTCCTTTCCACTAACCACCATGCTTCTGTCACTTACCATGCAGGCTGGAGCAAAAATGCGAAGATTTTTTTCAGACCTGGTTGTCTGGGAAGAGTATATCTGGTAAAAAGGAGCTTATAAAGGAGACAGTAATAATCTAGGCAGTAACAATCTCAGCTCAGGCTGGGACCATGTGCGAGAAAATGGAAGAGCAAGTTGTCTTGAATGCTGATAAATGAGAAATGGTAATGGCATAATGGCTTTTACAATCTGTTTGTTTTGTTGACGGTAGCAGCTGGTTATTGTTTTAATTCTTGGTTGTCAGGTTAAGATAGGGGAAGAAAGTGTGAATAATCTGAAGTAGAAAATTCAAACATCATTTCTTGGTGATCAGGAGCAGATCAAAGAAGCACATGGTTGCAAATACACCTGGCTTCTGTCTTTCGAACATAGAACATAGAGAGCAACCCCCTTATGAAGTGGGTCTTAATTGTTTCTGAGCTTGTATAGAATCTTACCACATACTGTCTCTCTTGCAGCTTCTGCAGCTGGAGAGCCCTCTTCCTCCTCAGTCCTTCCAAGTTCTGCTCTTTATTCAGGCTCACTCTTGCTGTGTTAAACATCCCTGTCTCCTCCTTCCATCCCCACCCCCTTCCCTTGAGCTCTTCCTGGTCTATATCACCTACAACACATTCATTGTCTTATTATATTTACTGTCTTGTAATGTTCTTCTACTCTTTCATGTGTGCAAGTTGGGTCTCCCTAATTAGAATCTAAGTTTATTTATTTATTTATTTTTCTTTAAAGATTTTTTAAAATTTATTTATGCATATAAGCTGGGGTACAGGCCAGAGGCGCGGGGTGACGAGAAGGTTCACCAGAGACAGAGTGGGGAGCAGAACAGGCAGATCGACTGAAGTACACTGCTGAGGGGAGCAGTGGGCAAGGCAGGAGAGGTCTGCTGGGCCATGTGGGAATCTTCCTGGCTGGGTGTTGAACTCACCACCACTGTCAACAGCTCCACAGTGCAGCGCTTAACACTTTGTGTGCCGGTGCCCTTTAAATTTACCAGCCCTTGGGGCCGGCCATTTTCTGTGTCACCACATGAATGGTATAAGCATTCAATAAAACACACACAACTCCTGAACTACTGGATATTAAAAAAACCATAACATCTCTCGTAAAACACCTTACACTTTCACCAAAACAATGTGTAAAGCTTCTAGACTGAGTACGATCAAAGAAATAGCTCCTAATAGTTACAAATAAATCCACCGTGGCGTGAAAAACCGGAGACTAGATGAACATGTATTAACCGCTGCGCCACCAGGGAGGCCCCAGAATCTAAGTTTATTAAGGGAAGGAACTTTTTTCCATTTCTCTTCCATTTCCCTTGGTATCTCTGTATTCATTCAATATACATCTATTGAGTTCTATGTGTCTAAACTATGTCAGATGCTGGGAATACAAAGAGGAGCTAATGATGTAATGAATTTGATAGCTACCGGTAAAAGTATTGCATATATAATGGGCCCTCAATATAGGTTTGATGGATTGAGGAAACATGTAGCTTCACAACTAGGCATTCACTAAATGAATGAATGAACAAAAAACCTGAATAACGAGCTCCAGTATGACCATTCTGGGTGTATATCTCCTATATGAACCTAGTTCTAGCAGACTTAAGGGTAGAAAACTAGTTTGATGGGAGAAGTGTCTTTAGAGTCATCAAAACAGAGAGCTTACTTTTTTTTTATTAACTAATCTTTAATTGAAGAAAAATTGCTTTATAACATTTTAAGTTTCAGGTGTTCCTTGTCAGAGAGAGACTCCTTTTCAAGGTAGTTTTCATTCTTTTCTTTAAGACGTAGTATTTTCAGACCTTGGTGAATATGTCATTTTGCCAATAGGTCATTGGGGCTGATAAGTTATGAGAGCTGTGCCTACATAATAATAAAGTCATTGGAGTACTTCTGTGCTAGATGTTGTGCTGATTTCTTTACATGAATTGTTGAAATTCTAATAGCAAATTTATAGAGTACGTAAGATTACTGTCAGAAGAGGAAACTGAGACACAGCTAATAAGCAGAAAAGACAGGATTTGAATCCTGGAAGTTTGATTCCACACTATACTGTCTACACAGGAATTGAGAGAGTGGAAAACTGCCATTTGCTTGGTGTGTAACCTGCAGAAATCATTTTAGCTGGGGGCCTCCCTGGTAGCATAGAGGTTAAATCTCAACACTATCATCCCTGCTGCCTGAGTTCAATCCACCAGACCTCTCCTGTCTCACCCGCTGTGTATTTCAGTTGGTCTGCCTGTTCTGCTCCCCACTCTGTCTCTGGTGAATCCTCTTACCCCCCGCATCTCTGGCCTACACCCCAGTTCTTCCATGGATAAATAAATAAATCTTTCAAAAAATCACTTTGTCTCTCTGGTCCTTAGCCATTTCTGATTACATGGCCTAAAGAGCCCAGCACCAGTCTCAAAGCCTATTCTTTTGAAGTCCTGTGCTCTTTCCACCAGTTTTAACTGCTTAAATCTGGTGGTGATCCCCTAAATCTCATATTTTATCTCCTTGTGGGAAATAAAAGAGCCAACTTGTAGTATTATCATTCATAAGATGGGTGTACTTTTTTTGACAAGTTATGTGAAGACTTTGATGGCTGAGGACGAATACAGAGAGAGTTGCAGGACCCCTCAACTTGATTCTTTCTCACAGCTCCACCTATCAACTCCTAAGTGGACAATATCTCACTCTATATAGGGTGCTTGGTATCAGGGTCCATTCAAGGCCACGTAGCTCAAGCCAGGCTATGACCAAAAGGCATGCAGTGGGTCTAATTAATTTCTGAGTATGGAGTTTCATTGACTGGGGTAAGAGACTGAAGCCAGGTAATGTGAAAGAACAGGCAAAAGTTTGACTTCTCTGAGAAACTGCCACATGAAAACCAAATCCTCCCCACTTCTCCATTTTGTCCTTCATAGCTCCCAGGTTTGCAGACAAAGGATAATTATCTGAACAAATGTGCACGGTTGGCTGGCATTAGTCAGTATTCTAAATTGGTATGCTTAAATAAAAAATGGTTTTTGGTTTGGTGTAACTCTGTGTTATTTGGTTCAGTTCTCCCTCTTTAGTCTCAGCTTTTGTCTGTGTTTCAGGGGTGGTTGTGAGATCTTACCAGGGTAGCTTCTACTGGGGTGTCTGCTGACATCTCTTCCTTGGGCTTCAGGCATCCTGGCAGGATGGCCTTTATGTCCCCGTGCTCACCATTTTCCTCGGCCTTCACTTTCATCTTGTCATTTCTGAAAAATCATTTGCATGGTTATCTTGTATGCCTTTTTCAACCTTCTCCATCCCTGCAAAAAAATTCTAGAGACCAAAGAGAAAAATCCACTAAAGAGAAATCTCTCTCTCTCTCTCTCTCACACACACACACACACACGCACACGCACACGCACACGCACATGCACGCGCGCGCGCACGCACACACACACACACACACACACACTAGCAGATGGACTTCATCTCTCCTCTCATCATATCCCCCAAAATAGCAAATAAAGATCACGTCTGAAACGAAAAATAACAACAGGAAAAAAAGAGAAAGAGAAAAAAACTAAAAAAAAAAAAAAAAAAAAGCATTCCCCTCCCAAGAGATGAGACCTTTGGGGGGGATACATTTGAGGTTACTGAGAGGTTGGATTTCTGGAGTATCTACCTCTATCCCAGGCTACAGCCTATAACTTTGATTACAGGTTAGAATTCTAAGTGTAGGTGGGAGGGGAAGTTGGGGGGGCGGTTGCTGAGGGAGACAATCCTGACCACTGAGGATAGGCATTCAAAAAGAAGTCTTGTTTCCCGCTTTGTTGGGAATCCCCAATATCTGAGGGGACCGGTGGGAGACCTGTGGATCAGACGGGCGAATAAGAGGAGACTGGGGAATAGAAAAACTTTGTTTACAAACCAACATTCAAACAATTGCAAATGAACTCACGCAGGAACAATATATATTAGCTTCAAATGGAGAAAAGAATTGGGAAAGGAGTCGACAGCACAAAAGCAGAGCTTAGAGAAAATTAGTAAAATTTCTCCGAGGAAACGATGTGTAGAGAAGTGGGATGGGAACCGCAGTGAGGGGCGCTGAGCCCAGTCGCCTTTCTCCGGGTGGCGGAGGTCAGCGGGGTGAGGTGCTCTCCGGGCAGGCCCAGCTCCCCGGGTCTCTCTAACCGATCCCTCCTGCTCTCACCTCCTCCCTCTTCATCCCCGGGCTCCTGCATTTTCACCCCTTTCTTCCCGCTCCCCCTTGATAAAATCTCCCGACATCTCTTCAAATCCAATTATCGAATTAATTGACGTACTAACCGAGAGGCAAACAGTCAGGGGCGGCAAACACCGGGCGACTCAGATTTATCCTCCGGCCTCCACAGGCCCGGGCCGTGCGAGATTTACTGGGCCTGGAACACCGCGGCAGTTCAAACCTTTGATTAATCATGTTTTTTCTCCCGGCCCCATAATTTAGTTGCTCTTTTTCCCTCCCTGCCTTTTTTTATCAGTGGAAACAGAGACGGAGTCCTCATCAGCTTCAATTACAAATATTAAGCCCCCGGACAGCACTTTGACAGAGAGGCGGCCCGCCCCCCCTCCGGCCCGCCCCCCTAAATCATGCCCGAATTAACATCACAATCGGCGGCTGGCGCGCGTTCAGATTTAAATGGTGGCATATTGTTCGCGGACGGTGTAGTTCAGACCTGCGGGTCCGCGGCTCCCCGCCGCAGCCCCCGCCTCTCCCCCCCAACACCCCCCCTCCGGTCTCCCGGGAGGCAGTGACTCAAGGAGCCGCGGGAGGCTCCGGTGCCGGGTCTCCAGCAGGCGAGGCTGCAGGCGGGGGTGCGGCGAGGTGGGACGAGCGGGTTGGGAGAGAGGGGTGGGGTGCGGAGGGCAAATCCCGAGGAGGGAGAGGAGCTGCAGACGCGGCTTGGCCCGGAAAAAGGCCGGGGCTGGGGGGTGGGGGGCTGGTGTGCGTGCATTGGACTTGCGGAAGGCGGAGGAGAGGAACAGGTTTATGCAAATAAGATGCAAACGAAGGTGCAGAAGTTGCGGGTTTGGGAAGGCCATTGGAAAGCTCCTTGGGGCAAGATTATGGCCTCCTTGGCCTCTTTCCGGGTATTCGGGGCACACTTGGGTCGCGGTGGAGTGGCCAGGAGATAGGTTAAAAAGAGTTTTGAAGGAAGGCTGTGTGGGCAAGACATCTCCTTTTCCTGATCATAGTAGGAGCAATTGGCCCTAAGCTACAGTCGGAAGGCTTCGAGGTAGACCTCAGAAAGGACTTCCTAAATGGGGAAACCGGAGTGAGATTGAAATGCCCCTTGGGAAGTTTTCGGCTTGAAAGACTGCAAACAGCCAGATCCTTTGAAGGCGTTTGGGGAGATGATGTAACTCTTTAGCTCTGTCCCACTCAAATGGAAGAGAAAAGAGAGTTATTCCCCTGACCCCATTAATCCTTTGAGAATGAAAGAGCTCGGGAAGAAAAATGTCAATCCCGGAGTGTTGGTTTCCAGATATTTCCGCGGCCACCTGTCTTTTCAGTCTTGCCAGCGCCAGTCTCCTGGACTCCATTTCTGCCTAGCAACATCACAACCAATCAAGATGCAATTAGGCCAGGCAGTTCGGTTCATCCTTAACTGGGATTGGCTGCTCGCATTATGTGCATTCCAAGTTTTCATTGGCTGACGGCCACCTGTATGGAAATGAGAATTACCCGAGACTCAGCCGGTTCTCTGAGAATGTGGACCTGTGGCTTTCTGCGGTGAAACCTGCACGCTCAGAGCGGGAGGAACTCCTGAGCTTGCCTTGCCTTCTCTGCCTCATCTCACCCCGAAGAGATCTCTCATTTTTTTCCTTTTTCCCTTGGCGCCTCTGCCTAAGGCCTACACTGAAAGAAATCCAACAAAATAACGCAAAATAACGCGAATTTGTATGCTTTTTGCATCACTGCGTTCTCTCCATTCAATGTCAAGAATTTGCCCTTTCCATCGAATTCCACCAAAGTTTCTGCCCCTGTCTCTCTCCACGCCCATCGAAGAGGTCATTCCTCACCCTGTGGAGTCTCGGTCCCTGCCTCTAGCTACCCCAAGCCCTTCTAGCTCAGCTCCTTCAATTCCTGATTGCCCTCTCCCCTCCCATTCAGGAACCAGGCATCTTGCACAATAATCTGTAGCCTGGTTTAGGAGGAAGTTGGAGGGGGAAGAGGACACCCCTCCTCCCAAACACACACACACACACACACGCACACACACACACACACACACGCACACACACACACACTCACACACACCCCCTCCATCTTCGCTCCCCATCCATTTTCTCCGAGGGAGCCGAGTTTGACAGCGAATTCATTCCGAGCGGGGAGGGTGATTTATTCTTCAAATATACCGACAAGTGCGGGCATGATGGAGCCCATTAAAATGTTGGGAGATTGTTTTTATGATTGAAGTCTGTATTACTCCAACCATAAAGAAAGAGAGCAAGGAGTCATTAGCATTTTCATGATGGTGTATTTCTGCTTGTCTCCGCGCCATCACTCATCTTTACTGCCCGTCCCTTTGCTCTCGCTCTGCTACAACGAGGAGAGACTGCAGCCTGAGTTGGGGTTGGGGGTGGGGGGAGGCATGGGCCAGAGATCCCCCCAGCCGCTCTGCCCTTCACGCCAAATCCTCAGCCTCCCTGGGACGCAGATCAGGGGGTGAGAGGCCAGATGCAGACCTCAGCATGCGCCTCAGTTTTCTCTTGCTGGCTCCTTTTGAGTGCTGAATGGTGGGAACACGGGTTCCCGTCCAAATGGTCCTTGGAAATCTGGGTAGACAGGAGTTGGGAAAGGAGGAGCGCCCCTTCCATTCTTTGGCTTGTCCCTTCCTGGCGGGGACACTGTTTAGAGTTCTCCCCGGTTACCTGCATACATTGCAGTAGGAGACAGGAGCGAGGAGATCCCCAGGGTTTGGAGCTGGTTTTAGCAGGAAGTCAGGAACTTGGACATGTGCTTCTGTCTCTGCTACTCCAAGTTATTTACAACAAGAGTCTCCAGTACCCCCCAAAATAAATTAATATGTCCATGAAAATAATGAAGATCAAAATAGTCACTGCCAAGATATGATGGAGGAGGAGGCTGGTTATGGGTGAAACTCTCCAGCTTCCCAAGGATGGTTGGAGTCACCTGTCCTCACCCCTGGCTTCTGTTGTAACTCTTATTATAAAGAAACATTCATTCTAGGTCAGGCACAAGCTGCCTGCATGTTCTTTGCCCCAAACTGAATGGTGGTGCTAGTTAAGGAGTGATGGAAAATGGAAGTGTAGCTAGCAAGACATTAACAATGGCACAGAAGCCAAAAACGGTGCCAACAGCTCTTGAGAAATACAAGGTCACCTGGTGGGAGACTGGGAGCAAGTCTCTCAAATCAGTCTCCCCAAGGATGGGACTTTGAGTAGGACTTATGGGGTTGAAGAACAAATGCAGAAATTGTAAGTTGGTAGAGTCTGATTGGTTGCGTTCTGCTAAATCGTGGTGTAACTTGAACTTGGATCCAGAATAGCAACAGACTGAGCACCCCTGTTTTTGAGTGTTTTCTATCTAACCATGAGCCAGGCATCTTGGTTCCACCTCCCATGGCTACTTTCAGTCCAGGCAATGAGATGTCATCTAGAGGATAGCAAACACTCTTCTGGGCCCGTGCTCTGAAACATAACTTGTTGACTTATGAAAGTTTCTTTTTTTTCTTTTAATAATTTTTTTTAAGATTTATTTATTTATACATACAAGCTGGGGTACAGACCAGCAGCGTGGGGCGGCGAGAGGGCCCACCAGAGACAGAGCAGGGAGCAGAACAGGCAGATCAGAAATACACTGCTGAGGGGAGCAGCGGGCAAGGCAGGAGAGGTCTGCCGCACCATGTGGGATTCTCCCCGACTGGGCGTCGAACTCGCATCGCGGGCTGCCGACAGCTCCACAGCGCAGCGCTCAACCGCTGTGCCACCAGGGAGGCCCTATTTTTTCTTTCTTGTAAGATATACCCAAATAGCAAATATCCCTCAGGACCACCAAACCATTCTTCAACTGACCACTTTCCTATTGGTCCAGTGCTTTCTCATTGATGTCTCGCTATACCCTGAAAGGTAGGTTTCACGGTTGCTATTTCATAGATAAGGAAACCAAGGGTCAGGTGAGTGTGTGCATGGTGCCGAAGGCCACTAATCTAGTCAACAGAGGAATCAAGATCTGAACCCTGGGCCGCCTTCATTATTTAATGCTATTTGAGAAGGAGTTCAGGATCCCTACAGAGGAAGTCAGCAACTGACACCATAAACTACATTGGGGTTCATAAGAAAGTAGAGAAGACTATCTTGTAAGTGCTTACAGATTTTGAGAGAAATCTTAGCAGGAACAATTCCCCCTTGGCCATTGGATCTGGAGAGTCAGGTAGCAGTGAGCATTTTGGGATTAACCCCTCTTTAATTCAGGGGACATTTATTGAGCACCTATTGTGTGTCATCTTTTGATGAACCACACCCTCCTTCTACTAAAATGGGTACCTCATAGGGCTTTGGGGTCCTAGGCAGGGGTAGACCAGAACCCCAGTCAGCTGGGCGGAGGTGGAGCAAAGGGGAGGGGGTAGAGGGGAGAGCCCCCCGACAACCTGCATGGTGCCCAGAGGCGGCTGCAGCAGCGGCCCTAGATTTACAGCTGCCCTGGTGCTGATGCCATAAAAGCAAACGATCCTTCTCTGTACTAATTTCTGTGTAATTAGATCTCTCCTGGCATGGAAAGTAGGGGGTGGGGGTGGTTAGGAGAGGAGGGTGCCAAGGACTCTTCGCAGAGGTGGGAGGAGGGGCTGCAGGACACACATGGCCTCATGTGGGGCAGATTGGGCACATGGATCTGCACGCACTGTGACAGCTGAAACATGCAGTGGTGCACAAGTGCAAGGCAAGGAGGCAGAAGAGTCCTGACATGACCACATCTTTGTCCCCAGGATGGGGACAGACAAATCTGGGATACTGCACAAAGATTTTGAACTCAGGAGAATAACTCATGGCCTGACTATACACATGGAAGACACTCAAATTCTGGGAGGAGCTGCAGAGATCCCTCCAGAGGCAGCTAGAGGCCAAAATCTCTCAGAGAGGCCTTAAGGACAAAGAATTCCTGCACAACCATCACATCATCAAATTTACGAAAGAATATATGCATACACACTTACCTATATGAAAGCAGAGACATTTCAATGCAAACATTTCGGCTTCAGCACTAAATAGAAAGGCAACCATGTTTACTCCCTCCCCCCAATGCTTGCCCACCCCTGTAAGCAGAAATTAAAGGATGATAAAAGCCATTCCTACTTGTTCCACACCCCTCACCTCTCCCCCTTTTAAGGAAAGTCACACAGAGGCATCCTTCCCTCCTACTCTTCCAGGAAAATGATGGAGATCAAAATGGAGAATGATGGATCACCTATGGCAAAGACAGTTGTCAAAGCAACACCTGGAGCTGACTTCATGCTAAGGAGAGAATGCGCTGCCTCTTTTGGGGGGCATTCAGCATGCTAGATATTCCCAGAAACTTTCCTAGTGATGAACTCTAGAAATTATCTCTAAAAGCATAGTCTTAAAGTCCTTTTGTAAAATTAAGGTTCACTTGAAGATACTTGAAGATGGATCCAATGAAGCTAAGAAAAAAAAAGCTGCAGAAAAAATTAAGAAGAATGTGGGGATGGTTAGAGAGGGAAAGATCCTGGGTCTTGCCTTCACTGGGAAGAACAAAGTCTCAGGGGAAAAGAATACAGTTGTTATTATTACCGTTCTTCCCATTTCCACTTCAACATGACAACGACCATTTGGAACAGCAGTGCTAAGAATTCTATGTGCACTGGAGAGTATTTGTGGAGGGACCTCAAAGGGCCTCTTACCCGACCTGACTTTCTTTCCCAGTGAGCCTGCTGGGGAGGCAGCCAGTTCCTGCTTCAATCCTTCTACTAAAATGGAGCTCTTTACTTCACAAACAGTTTACCCCTGTCACTGGCCAGCTGCGGGGGTTAGAACATTCTTCAGTGGAATTGAAATCTATCTTCTTTTTAATTTCAGAATATAGTAACTCTAACTACCTGTCATTTCTCCTTGAGTTATTCTAATGTTTTAAGACCAGTTCAATCAAAGCATTAACCATCCCCCCACAGTAGCAATAACAATTAGATACCCATTGGAAAATCAGGAGATTCTGATCTCCAAAGATGACTGTCATGTACTTATCTTAAGTCCTTGTTCTAATGGGTAATTCCTGATTAACCCGAGTAATGAAAATGTATCACAATAAAGAAAGCTTTGTCATGCATGGTTATTACTTCATAGGGCTGTCCTTCTAGATACCTGCCATCACACCAGGGTATTTCTATCCCAATAAAACATGATCATGATATGCTTGGCTAATAAAAAGGAAAAAAATCATGTATTAAAAATATGTTTTAAATGATTTGCGTAAGTGATAGAAATATAAACCACCACCATCATCATTGTCAACATCATCCTCAGTTTGCCTTTTGAAACCCCCCGCCTGACCTTGGGGGTGGGAGGTAGATAAAGGAAGAAGGAGGCAGAAAATTAGTACCTATTAAATATTACCAGGTGTTGCGCTAAACACTCACAATAGACCCGTGGGTAGATATTATGCCCTTACAGGTGAGAAAATCGGGCTCAGAGAAGTTAAGGTCAAGTAGCTAGTAACCTGGGGATCACGATTTTCACCAGGGTAAGTCTGATTTTGAAATCCCCACTTTCCTCCCAGACCCAGGCGGATTAATTTTACTTGGCTGCCAGCAGTGCCTCACTGAATGGAGCTATGCTACTTATGTAACGCTAGTCAGGAGGTAGGCTGGCCCAAAGCCCTCACCCTTCCCAGACAACCAGACTCCCCACATGTGAGCCAGGAGCTCATATTGTGGCTTATGAGTCCTGCCACATCACTGCCTTCACCCAGGGGTGCCCACAGTCTTCGCTGCATGCACCATCACTTCTACAACACGATGTCACGTTGGACTCATACCAGAACTCACGCAGGCGGCGGTACCTGCTCTTCTCCGAGGCGGTGGAGCGCGCGGCCAGCAGGGGTCGCCGGCACACCAGGAATTACCACTGGCTGGGCCTGGCTCCTGCAGCCAGCACAGGCCGAAATGTTCCTCCTCCTCTGCTTGGCTCCTAAAATGTTCCGCTTATCCCTCCCTTTCCCTGCTTCACCTTCCTAGCCCGAAGTCACCCCCAGGCCCTGCAGCATTCTAACGCTGAGCGGGTTGGCCCATGATGCAGCACCCTAGGGCCCAATCCTAGTCCAGCCCAGAAGCCAGGGATTCTGGCTGTCAGTCCTGTTTTAGCCTGGAGTTCCCACCTTCTGCTTCACCCTTAGATGATTGGCATGCTTCATGCTCTGTTCCCTCCTCTCGGTGCCTCCCCAACATCTATTATTCCTCAGCATTCTTCACCACACTCAATCTTGACCATCTTTTTAATGTTCCCATGTTCGTGTTAAGCATTTGTCCTAGACACCCTCAAGTCCCCAGTGTCCTATAACTCCCTCATCTCAGGAGGGCCGAAGAATGAAGGAGGCAGATCTCTTGTGCAGTGATCTGTGCCAATAGTTTTGGATGATAAATCATGGTTTCGGGAGTACAGGTGAGGGGCCCAGTTCCCCTGACATACAATAGGAAAAGAGGCCTGTAGGAAAACTGTGGTCACCTTTTGGGAGTGGCATCTCTGCTCTTTTTCTGTGTCTCCCCTCCCCTGCTGTAGCCACCCCAGCTTTTCCAAACCCCCATCTCTCTGCAGCCCGCCCCCCTCAACTCCTGGAGCTCAGTGATTGGCGGCTGCCCGCTGCAGGGCCAGCTGGGTTTATGACTTTGCGGCAGCTAGGGAGAAAGCAGGGTCAGAGACAGAAAAATGGAAATCGACCAAGAAATTAAGAACAATGAAAGAGTAAAAGAGAGGGAGACGGGGGGGGGGGGGGGGAGAGAGAGAGAGAGAGAGAGAGAGAGAGAGAGAGAGAGAGAGAGAGAGAGGCAGAACAACCTCAAGAATAACAGATACCAAAAGTCTAACCAAAGAGGGACGGACTGAAGCAGAGATGGTCACAAAGGAAATTAAGGGCTGCTGCTAAGAGGTGAAGAAATTGTGACAAGGATGGGGGAAAAAGGAGAGGAAAGCACAGACAGAAAAAAAATCTGGACTCGTGCTGAGAGTAGGGACGTGCAAGGGCTTTCCAGGGCAGTAGGAATTGCTGGTGGTATGTAGATTGTGGGGTAGATAACTAGGGACCCCCAGAAATTCTAAGCGATAGAAAAGGCTGGAGGACCTTGCAGTTAATCTAGTTCTCCCCACCTGTGCTTCCATTCACCCATTCTGGAACCTTTTCCATGTCCATACCCTCCTGGAATTTTAAGGTTATTATAGAAATATCCTCCTTAATTATGCCCCATGACCTGTTTGGAAGGGTTCTGTTCATTTTCCATGAAATGGATGGGCAAGTTGAGCCCCAGGTTTGGGAGGACTTTATAGTACAGCTCTCTGTTGCTGAATGTGGATTAATGTGTCAGGTTGTTGGCTGCCTTGGCATCTCCGCTGGCACATACCATGTTTACCTTGCATTCATTACTCTGTGGGTCCTTTTTGCTAATACATTAGCTCCTTAACAGCAAGATCTGTGTGTACCTTTCTTTGTGGCTCCCACAGTGCTTTGTTCTTGTTTATTGAGTGAACCAATGAATGCCCCCCGGAGATGTTTAAGCAGAGGTTGGATGACTACCAATGAGGGACGCAGTCCAGGGAATTTCTGCACTGAATGAGAAGTCGGAAATATATCTCTAAGCACCCTTTTGGCTAAGGCTCTGAGTTATCTATATACAAACCTGAGTTTGCTGTTTCTTTTCCTATTTCTCCAAATATGCAGCGGTAAGACACAAAGTAGGAAACCCAAAATTATAAAGCACCTGTTGTGTACCAGGTTCTGTACAAGGCAATGGACACATCTGACTTCACATAAGCATCAGGGTTACTTTTCTTGGTTGCTATCATTCAGATTGTGCTTAGTTGAGAGCTCAGAGAGGGGAATTACTTTGCTCCAGGTCACATGGTTAGGAAGTTCTACAAATTAGGTCTAGAGACCCCAAAACCTATTCCGGCAATTTTTCTACCAGTTTGGAATATTCCCCTGGTTTCAGAAAGGCAAAGAAGGGGTAGAGAAATAGGGAAATAGAGAAGACATGGCGTCCAATTTTGGGGTTGGGAGAGAAGTTCTGGACTTACGAGGGAGCGGGCGGCGTGAATCTACTTTTGTGGTTGTTAGGACATGTCTGCTCTCATCTGATAATCTGCCAACCTGGAGAAAGAATAAAATGTGAGATACTAGGACTGAGAACCTGAAGATGGGATATTAAGAACTGGAATGTCTTGCCATGGGTTACGCTGTTGGGACCATAAAGCCAAGGGGTGCAGTTAGAATGCAGTTGTAAGAATGCCAGGCATTTATCCTGCTACTAGGAGGGATGCTGGAAGTCTAGAGATGTCCAGAATGTGGGGACTGATTCAGTGACAGGTCTTAGGTAAGTGCTGTGCAATAGGAACATGATAGGTCACTCAAGTAATTTTACATTTTCTAGTGGCCACATAACTAATATTTTATTTAACCTACTATGTCCAAAATGCTATCATTTCAATATACACAATATAAAATTATTATTTTATGTTCTTTTTTTGGTACTAAATCTTTGGGATCTCTTATGCTACTTGCATTCATAAAGTCTCAATTCCGACTTGTCACATTTTAGGTGTTAAAGAGTTGTGTGTGAAGGGCCCACGGAGATGGATCACGGGTGAATTGGTGGTGGGCTACCCAAGGGGAATACAAAATGTAAAAGACATAAATAACAATAAAAATATATATTTATATATAAAAAAAAAGTTGTGTGTGGCTGGTGGCTACCACAGGGGGCAGCGCTGTGCAGGCTTGGGCTTTATATGATCTTAGAATGTGCCTCACACCTGGCTAATCTGAGGCAGCAGCTTCTGTGATGTTGAGCCTAGACATATCGGTTCCTGACCTTGATTTTTCTTTTTGTATTTAAAGATTTCTTTATTTATGCATACACGAGCTGGGGTGTAGGCCAGAGGTGTGGGGGGTGAGAGGATTCACCACAGAGAGAGAGTGGGGAGCAGAACAGGTAGACTGACTGAAATACACTGCTGAGGGGAGCAGTGGTGAGGTCTGCTGCACCATGTGGGAATCTCTGTGGCTGGGGAGCGAACTCCTGCTGCAGCGGCTGCCGATAGCTTCATAGGCTGAGACTTGACCCCTTGCGTCACCAGGGAGGCCCTGCCCTTGATTTTTCTTATGTAGTGACTTAGGAGTCTTGGTTTTATGTGAGTCTGGAGACATAGCCCCAATTCCCATGGGTCAGAAGAACTGTATCCATTGCAGGTGCTGTGAATTCCAGCTGCACAATAAACTTCCACCTGTAACTCTCCCCTCCAGCTCCTCCTCCCGAGTCACGGGTGGCTTGCGGCTCCCGGCCAGAAATGCAGTGGCTCTGAGGAGCTGTTTCCCTGGTCTCGCAGCTGTACTACGGCACCTGCCTCACTCCCGACTCCTCTCTCCTGAGTTGCGTCCTGTCTCTCTGAATGCTCCTCAGTCTTCTCCAGCACTCCGCATCCTCCACTCTCCCCTTCCTGGGATGCTGATGGTCTCCTGGGTTTTGCCCTTGGCCCTCTTACCCTCTCCTTCTACAAGCAGGGAGATGCGGGTGATCTTTCTTCACTCTCATCACCTTGACTTTCAAGGAGCTACCTCCAACTCCAAACTTTGTGTCTACCCAGCTGCCTACTGGATCTCTGTCTCCTTCAGAAGACCCCAAAGACATTGGGAATACAATTGTACCGTCTTTTCCCTCAAATGTATTACCCCATTTGTATTATTTATTTGGTGAAAGGCATCATTGGTTATCTGCCTACTGAAACTAGAAACCCAGGATCAACTTGACCCCTTCAGTTCACTTCCTGTATCTAATGATCACCAAGTCCCACTAATTCTGCATCCTAAAGAATTCTCCCCGTCTCTTGACACTGCTGCAATTCAGTGCTCATCACTTTTGCTTGGGTTCCTAACTGGTTTCTCTGGAATTGCACAATCTGGTAAACTCAATGAGGGCAGGTACTCCTACTTGTTTTTGTTCATGCTGTTTCCCAGTGCCTAGAACTGTACCTGGCATATAGTGGGAACTCAATATTCGTTGAGGGACCATATGAGCCAATTTGAGTAGCCCATCTTTCCAGCCTCACTTCACACACCACGCACGATCTTCACTCGCAGCCTTAGCTGAGTGTTCATACTTCTGAGCAAGTTGTATCTGTGCGCATTTTGTTCCCTCTGCTTGCACACACTTCGCTCACATGTACTCATTCTTTAAGACTCGGGCCCCACATCTTCGCTCATAGGAAGTTTCATCTCCTCCAGTCTTGGTTAATCAGCTCCCCTCCCCATCCCTCAGCCCAGGGTCATACTGCGCATCCTCTAGAGCAGCTCTTCTCTTGCTTTCTTGTGTTGTATATTGCCTATTAGCTCTTGGAGGGGATGGTTTTTGATTGAGCATGTTTTCTGATTCAAGGTATGAAATATCTCTATCTCAACTGACATCACGCTTTGTTCTTCCAGTCCACACAGGCACTTCAACAGTACTGGAAATATTCTTTTCAAGTTCAGTATTCTTTCAAACTCTAGTAATGTTCACATTACCCTTTATACATATTCTTTTGTATGAAATGCTTTGTTAAAATAACTTAGAGATGATTTTTGGAGAACTGACCAGTCTCTGTGCTTTAGGAACTTAAGAGCCTACCCTCAAGCTGCTTATAGTCAAGAGGAAAAATTTGTAAACATGGTGTTTACATGTTTAGTTATCCTCTGAGATACCAACCTATAGCTCTTGTAAAAACACCCTTCCTTTTCCCCTCCCCCTTGTCCCTTCTCTCTCTTGGCCTATAAAGTTGCTGGGGTAGTGGGGGTTAATCAGAGAGGAATTATGAGCCAACATCCCCAGCAGGAGGTGCATTTAATGAAATCACTTGTGATTTATATTTGGGGGAGGCTGGGGATGGAAGAATCTGGAACCCAGACATCCTGGTTTCCAAATGGTGTATGTTTTTACAAGACCTATATGTTGGTATCTCAGAGGATAACTAAAGGAAGTCAAGTAAGGCTTCATGGAGGAGGTGTCCTCCAAGCTGAGGGAAAGTGTGTGCTCATTCAAAAGTAGTCCCATTTCTGTGGACTGGTTCAAGCAGTCCAGGGTTCCTTAGAATAGGATGGGAAATATTGGGACTGAGTGGCCCACTAAACCACCTGCACTTCCCGTGGGTAACAGGAGCTACAGAAGTTCGGAATGTGGGAAGTGATGTTTAGAGTCATTCATCTCACACCAAATATGACACCTGAGTTGCTATCTGCTGCTACATGGTCTGACTTTTCCTTTTACACTAGGGTCTCAAGATGATGCAAGCCCGACTGCTTCTGTGTGGATGCTGGGAAGCAGTGGGGAAGGAGACGTGACATTACAGAAGGGAAACAGTAGAAAGGCTGAGTTGCCAAAATGGCATGAGGAGAAAAAACTAGAACTGGAACCCAGCTGTCTACCCTCCTTGCCCTGCCGTCTGAGCTCCTCTTCCCCGAGTTCCCCATTGGGGCCATACCCTGGATCCTGGGGCAGGAAAATCATGAGCAAGAGAAACAGCTGTAAATTTCTGGGGCCTCCAGAAATTTTCCTTTCCTTTCCTTTCCTTTCCAGACTGAAAGGAAAGACTGCACAAGGGAAAACGTGACAAGCAGAGGAGGCACAGCTGAAAAGCCTAGATGCTCCCATCAAGGGGTCTGTTGAGCAGTGGAGGCTTCATGGACAAGGGCAGTGTGGAGCAGGTTTGGGAGGGAAAGCAGAGCTGGGCTGGGGAATAAGGAAGGTGAGCCTTGGAAAATTTCAGAGGTGGGAAAGAACAGAACTTACACTGCAGTCCTCGAAAGTGCTTTTAGTGTGGCAGCCTGCATGTGGCTTGGCAGGGCTGTGGGTGGGAGCTGGGGCTTGTCTCCCTCCCTCCTCTTTTGCCCCAGGGTACACCATTTGGAAACCAGGATGTCTGGGTTCCAGATTCTTCCGTCCCCAACCTCCCCCAAACATAAATCACAAGTGATTTCATTAAATGCACCTCCTGCTGGGGATGTTGGCTCATAATTCCTCTCTGATTAACCCCCACTACCCCGGCAACTTTATAGGCCAAGAGAGGGAGGGGACAAGGGGGAGGGGAAAAGGAGAGATGGGGGGAATCCCAGGCGGTGATGGATGCCTCTGTCAGCCCAGCTCGTATTTATTAATAGTCTTAATACGGGAAGCAATAAAGGAAGAGAGGGATTCTATTAATTAAATCATTGTTATAATTAACTTTCATTAAAGGAGATCAATAAAGAGGAGTTGAGATGGAGAGAGGAGAGATCCATTATCTCTAATTTCCTTGGAAGGAATTCAGGGAAGGAGATGGGGTTGCTAGGATACAGTGACACGAGGGAAGGAAGGATGTAAGATGGCATGCAGGTGGGGCCGGAGGGGGTTGGGCAGCAGGGTTTCAGGTGGACGGGAAAGGGGAATGGTGGGGGTGGCCTGCAAGGGGCCCTGAGGGAATGGGGGTAGCTGAGAAGGAAGCTCCCGGGACAGAGAACAAGGGGCCTTAGGCACAGCTGGTAGGGGCTTTGCCGAGAGGCCTGGCTGAGCACGCAGGTCCCTGATACGCGCTTTACGATGGCGCGCGTCTGTCTAGCCCGGGAGGCTGGTTAGCGTGGATGAATGTGTTTGTGTGACTGTGGGGTCAGTGTGCCTATGGCTGTGTGAGGATGACGAGAGAGGGAGGCAGGGGCAGGAGGCATAGCAAATGGTCTTTGGAGGTTCAGGGGTTTAAGGCATGTTTTTGGAGTGGCTACTCAAAGGTGTGCACTCTTGATGGGAGTAATGCCTGTCTGGGCGTGGGGTACAGCGGCAGCAGCTGTGAAGGACTGAGTGGTGGGATCACATTCACATCCCCCGCCCCCGCCTTCCAGTCTATGCACCTGGGTCCAGAAGCCTGGATCCCACCCTGGGAACTAAACCCCAAGCAGAGCTGATGGACCCACCAGTCTGCTTCCTCCTCACCCAGCACCCCCAAGCCAACCTCTCCACCTGACACGGGGATCCTCCTGACGCTGTCAGCCCCAGCAGCGGCCAGCACACCAGGACACACAACTGGAAAACACCAAAGGGCGGCCGCCCCCACCAGGCAGGGAGGAGCCCCTTAGTCCCCTGCCCCCATCAATGTCTGAGAGCCAGGTGTCGGGGCGGTCTTTGCTCTAGTCACACCTCCTGATAAGAACACATTTTATTAGAATAGTTAAACATATCATATAAATATATCTGTCTAGACTACAGGCAGGAAAGAGAATATTGAGGGAAGCTCTTATTGCTGTGGGGGGGGCCTGGAGAGGGAGGAGGGGCTGGGAAGTAGGGTACCTGGGACCATTTGTTCCCCCCACCCCTCACAGAAGGCACAAATGCGTCGTTTCTTTTCATGTGAGGACACTGGGGGGCGGGGGCAGGGAGGGCAGGAGATAAGAATGCAGGAAACCTCAAAAATACAAAAGAAACCTCCAAACTTAGTATCTAACAGGATGGAAAAGAGTGGGCTGGGATGTGGAAGGCAAGGGGCGGGAACAGAAAGGAACCAATGAAGCTCAACTGAGAGAGACCCGAAGAGGCAGGAAGCCCATGTGGCTACCGGGATGCAGGCTCCAGAGAAAAGGCAAGTAAACAAACACAGTGAGAGAGGGCGGGCTGCCCCAACTGGCTTTGGGGACCGAGGGGAGTGTGAGGTGTGTGTGTGTGGTGCTGGCGCTGGTGCGGTGGCTGGCATGAGTGACAGAGCAACCGGGGCTGGGAGAGGGTTTTCCTATGCCCCTTGGCAAGGCCTCCTCCAGCCTAGCTCCTCCAAAACCGCTTTCAGGGGGGTAAATTCAGCCACTACTTCCAAAAAGGATCCCTGCCTGGTCAAACGAGCCTGGTAGGTCAGGATGAAGCTGAGAGCTTGGGAGGAAAACAGGACCTGGAAGTGGTCCTTAGGAAACATAGTGTCATGGGGCCCTGTGTGATGGCAGATGGGCACGAGGCCTAAGTGTATGCCTGTGTGCGCGCACGTGTGTGTGTGTGTGTGTGCGTGTGTGTGTATTTGTGCATGTACTAGGGAGGGGTGCAGTCACTCAAAGGTGAAGGGATCCTGGGTGCTGAAAAAGAAGTGTCCGTCCATGTGGTCCTCCAGGGCGTCCTTGTCACTCTCAGCGGGGAAGCGCTCCTTACAGATCGGGCACTCCTTCCAGGGCGGAGTGGCAGGGCCTCCAGTGCTGGTCTCTGACAAGGGACCCACTGCAAAGCCACTGACGAGACGGGGAAAGCAGAGTGTCAGCGTGTTCTGATGCCTGTTGGACTCTCCCAGGGAGAGGGACGGTGCACCCCGGCTCCCAGTTTACACTGTTTCTATTGCAACAGCCTGGCGGCTTTCTCCGAGCCTCTCCCGCCATCCTGGGAGCCTTGGTTCCCGGTTCCATGCACCCGCACTCTCTCCTCTTTAGTTTCTGGTGGTGGCTGCAGTGCAGAGCCCATCCCCCAACCTCTTGCTCGCCTCCCTCCATCTCCGTCTGCTGCCTAATGAGGCTGAAAATGAGTCTGACATCGCCCTTCATCTTCCTGCTCCAGCCAAGAGGGATGACAGCATCACCCCTCCCTGCCCTGAGCCCATCTCACACCCAGGCAAAGCTGGGGGCTAGATGATAAAATCTCTCTTCACCCTGCCTTTCCCTCTTGGCCTGGGGGAGAAAAGGAGAGGCAGAGGGGGCAGGCTGAGACTTAAATCTTCCACCCCTGAAGTGTCACTGCCCAGAGGCTTCCTCAGGGCAGTGAGAGAAGAGGGAGAGCATCTTGGGGTGGCCAGACGGATGCTGGATCCCAAGCTTCTCTGTTCCTCTCTGGGGGCCTTGGCCACACCCCTTCCTCCCCTGATGGAGCTTAGGTACCTACCTGGTGGTTGGGGAAGGGGTAGGGGCAGGTGAGAGGGGGTGCAGGGCAATTTGGGCTCCACGGAAGATGGTGCTAGAACAACACAGAAGCCAGTTAAAGGCAGGGCCTCTGAGCGCACATGTGCATTGATAAGACGGGGGGAAGGACTACCTGAAGGCAACTGGGGTCTGAAGTGCCAGGTAATTTTCTGAATCAACCACACCTACATCTCCTTTTCTTGGCTGGGACCAAGAAGGGGGAGGTGGGGGGAAGGGCATGAATGCCCTTTCCTCTGGGGTCCTCCCACCACCCTCCTGTCCGCCCCCTTTGGCACCTACCTGGCCATGTCGTAGAAGGCACTGCCCAGTTCAGGAAGCAGCAGGTTGGCCTCCTCACCCCCACTCTGCACAGCTGCCATCAGGACTGACTTCTCATCTTCAGCCTCCTGGGCACCAAAGAGACAATGCTGGATTCTGGGGTACTACCCCAAGTGGGGGAGCAGCACACTGGGATAGGTAAGGGAAGAGCAATCTAGGCTGGGACAGCGAACAGAGGGGCTGCAGTAAGAGTTAAGCAGGAACCGTGACGGGAGATGGCAGAGAAGAGAATGACTGTGGGGAGCAGGGGCTGGAAGAAATGAGGCTACTGCATCAGACTGGGTTTGGTATCATGCTTTGGGGGTGCTATCTTTTTTTTTAATACTTATTTATTTATGCATACAAGAACTGGCTGGGGTGTAGGCCAGAGGTGTGGGGTGGTGAAAGGATTCCCCAGAGACAGAGTGGGGAGCAGAACAGGCAGATTGACGGAAATACACTGCTGAGGGGAGCAGCGGGCGAGACAGGAGAGGTCTGCTGCGCCCTGTGGGAATCACCCTGGCCAGGTATCGAACTCACGCTGCAGTGGCTGCCGAGAGCTTCATAGTGCTGAGACTTAACCCGTTGCACCACCAGGGAGGCCCTAGGGTGGTATCATTGACAGGAGGCTTTGAAGAAAGGGCCTTGAAATGAGGTTGGGTGGGCCCTACTCTCCTCCAAGATTACAAAGCGCTGCTGGCTAAGATCGTCTGCTCTGGAGGCTGGGCCAGCTGGGTTTGGCCCTTTTGCCCATCACCTTTTCCCCATGCCTGCGCCGTCTCCCCCCACTGCTCACCGAGTCTGAGCTGCTGTCCTCAGCTGGCCCTGAGAGGTGGGGAGCAATGGGAGCTGGCTGGCTGATGACAACGAGGGGAGAAGCTTCTCGAGGCCCAGCAGGAGAGGAGCCTGGGTCTCCACGCTCACACAGGCCATAGGGCGGGAGCCGCATGTCTTCTGGGCACTCGTCCTCGGAGTCTGTCAGCGCTGCCGGGCAGCCTGTCGGCAAGGGAGCGGGTAAAGAAGAAAGAAGGCTGTGTCATTAGAGGGCTGGATCAGCTGGGGCTCCCCCAGATGAAGGGTGCAGTTAAACTAAACAGGGGCCGGGGTCTGGAAAAAGGTAAAACGTCGAGAAGGCAGCTCCCAGAGGAGTCAAGTGGGGCTTTCCCCAGCAAGGGGAGGTGAAGCAGGGAAGAGGTGTCACGAGATTGGGGTGTACAGACTCAGGCCTGCAGTAGCTTCCTCATCCTCCGTGGCAGTGTCCTCATTCCACTTCTCATCTGCCACCTTCTCCAGGCGGGCCTCCAACTTTCTCATGTACTCTAATAATTCCTGGAGTTGGGGAGCAAAGGGGTGCTAGAAGTTGGGAAGGTGCCAAGCCTGCATCCGAGACAAACTCTAAATTCCTTAGGATTAGATGTCCTCCCTGAAGGGTGGAGAAGCCTAAGGCAGAGTCCCTCTCTCCCAGGAGCCGCCTTCACCCGAGAGCCCTCCCCTCTTCCAGCAATTCTCCCCTGCCCTACTCAGTCAGCTAAGGGTGCTGCTTTTAGCCACAGGGCCCTCTTAGAGATACCAGTTTCTAAGCCATGAGATGAAAAGAAGATTAAAAGTTTCTAGCTCTCAAGTCCCCAACTCTAGCATCAGGGGCCTGCACTAAGGGTTCTTACCTGATTCTCTTCCTGCAGCTGCTCCTTTTCCTTCTGGAGCACACGCAGGGCTGACCGCAGTTCTGTCAGCTCTCGCTTACTCTCTGACAGCTGCACCTGAGGGAAAAGGGCCAGATGCAATCTGGAGCCTAGAAGGTACCTCTAAGAACCTGGGCTCTAAGACCTGGACCCAACAATCTAGAAACACCTGCCTCCAGGCCTTCTTCACTCCTGTCTTGCTCTGACACACATGTAGGAAGCCCCAACTCTCTTCTCCCATGAGTCTCATCTTGGCCACAGGAAACTCAATCTGAGTTTCCTGTCTGCCTCTTGAGTGCAGACCTGTGTGACTGCCTGGGCTGGGGTACAGGGCCTTGGGCACCGCAGGGGTGCTCTATACTTCCCTAAGTCATCCCTACTAGGCCGAGAATGTGTGTGCTGAGCAGAAAGGGACAAGGCATGTTTCAAACCAAGAAGGGCTGGACAGCATGCTGGTGAGATGCCAGACGCATGCAGCCAGCACTGCTGATCTAAGACTGGGCACCTCAGGAGGCCATGGGAATAGAACACATGGTTGTCTAGGGCCTCACCAAACTGGAATCCTTTTCCCGAGCCAGTTCAGTCTTGAACGCTTGGTTTTGAGTCTTCTCCTCCTGAACTGCCTTTTCCAGTCGAAGTATCTCTGCACTCAGCTTCAGGATCTTGTCCTTCTCTGCCTAGGAGATGGCCGAAAAGGAAGATGGGAAGTGTAGAGGCGATGGAGAAGGGGTGTCACTGGCGACAGCACCATCCGCTACTGTGTCCCTTTCTTTATGGAACTGAATTTTGGGGCAGCAATGTTCCCCTCTTGCCTCCCTCATTCCCTTTTCCCTCTCTGTAAAAGAAGGGAAAAGACAACAAGGCACCTTGCTGACCGGGAATGGGCATGATGGCAGGTTGGCAGGGCCTGGTGCCCAGGATGGTAAATGTTTCTGATTCGAGATGTAAGATGATACAATGGAGATCAGGACTGGGACACTGTGCTTAGGGGTGCCCCTCCCCACCTCTAAGATCTGTTTCTCGCCTTTCAGGGGATCTGCACACACAGAGATGGGGGCAGTGCCAGGAGCCTGTCAGGTTCCTCCACCCCTTTACCTCCACATTCTGCAGCAGCCCCGCCCGCTCCTTGCTCCACTGGCTTTTTTCCTCCTTCAAGTGCAGACTGAGTTCGGCCAGCCTGCCATTGATGCCAGCCACCTCCAGGCGACTGCGGTGCAGCTCGGCTATGGTGCGGTCCCGCGCTCCCGCAGCACTGGCCAACTCCTCCCCAAGAAGCGCAGCTTTTTGCTGGCTTGAGACTGCCAGCTCTTGGGCCCCTCGAAGCTGCTCCTTCAGGGGTTCCAGCTCCGCCTCAGGTGGAAGGAGATCAGAGTTCCCAGTGAAACATTTGTGAAGCAGCATGTACCTCTCCCCACCACATCTGGACTCAGGATGGCGTTGTTGATTGTTCAACCACGTTTTCCCCCCTTCTCTCTGGACACCCAGACTTTTCTACAACCACTCCTTGGAACTTTCTATTTCCCGTTGCCTTCACTCACCAACCGCTGCTGGGTCTGACTTAGGGTGTCTTTCATCTGGGTCACTTTGTCCTTCAGTCGCTGTGCCTGAGCACTTTGTTCCTCCTGCCGGCCCTTGGCCTCCTGCAGTTCCAAATTCAAGCGCTGGTTCTCCTGTTGTGCCATTTGGAGCTCAGCCTGAGGGAGGTGAAGCATATATAAAAAAGGGGAACATGTATTTGGGGTGGTCAGAGACGTGAACCCTCAAGAGGAGAGAGGTCAAGGAACCAATTCTCAAGTTTAACACCAACTGAAGCCATCAGCTCTTGCCAGCCCTCCTTGGGTTCTCCTCTCAAGGGACTCAGTGCTGAACATCCAGTCTCCAGCTCCGGAAAAGAGGTCTCCAGCATCACAGCATCTCCATTCCTGCTTCCCTACTCTTCCTTTTACATCCAATCTCACTCTGAATTTCCTATGGGCCTCAAGTTCAGCACATTCTGCTTCCCCTTCCACCCTGGCCTTCTCTACTCTTATTTTTATCCATGACCCCAACCACTTTCTATATGCCTCAGGCTGATACCTTGGTGCCAGGCCAAGAGGTCCATGGAAAAGTCTATTGCTTCTCCATCCTCCATCTTGTTCACAGTCATTTTGTCTTTTCTCTCGTCTATTATTGCCACAACCACTTTAGCTTAGGCTGGTCATTTCTTGGTTGGACCAATGAATCATGTTATAGCTAGCTCATTTTCCACAAGGTGATCATATTAGTTTTCCTTAAGTGCAGTTCTTTAAGTCCATGTCACCCACTTGGAAAATCATCAATGTCTCTCACTGCTTACAGACTAAAGATTGAGGTCAAGGTCCTCTCGAATCTGATGTAGGCCTTAAAACGCTTCCCTTTACATCCAACTGCCCAGAGAGCTCTGCGTTGACATCTTTGTCACGTCTTTTTCTATTCCTAGAACAGGCTCTCTTCATCTGTCTGTCAAATTCTACCTATTTTTTACTGCTGAGCAAATGGCTTTTGAACAATCTTCCACAGACGATTCTGAGGAAGCAACCTAGAGGTGCTGTAAATGTTGCATTTGAACTTCTTCTAAATTACTAAAGATTGTGTTAAACATTGGCGATCACCAATTCACTGATGCATGTGCAAGTTAACTCATTTTTGTACAAACCTTGGAAAAAAGTTTGTTATATTTTCTACGGAATTAAAGATCAAACTGAGGATTACAAGGTGGACAGTGTAAAAATTATTTGCACCTACTTGTGTGTGACTCAAGGGGATTCAATATTGTACAACCAAAACAAAATACAGAAATACATTAGCTGAATACATTAGCTATCAGCCCCAATTTCAAAGTATGTGTTCAGCAACATGCTCTAATTGACTTCATCACCTTATAAGTAATGCCACACATTTGGATTTCTGGAAATAAACTTATCTAAAAATTATACTAATGAAATATTGTTTTTTTCAAATCAGTGAGGTCCACATAAGATATAAAACTTCAGGAAGAAAGGGTTCTACTGCTTAAAAATTTGAAAATATGAGGCTACAACATGGCCCCTTATAAACCTTTCCTAAAGTCCATAATAAGATGTGTTTCCACTCACTTCTGTGAAGCCACACAATGCTCTACTGTACTCCTCTGGTGACACTAGAGTCCACTTCGACTAATTCTGATTTGAGCATTTATCTTCTGTTCCCTAGGAGTGTGCACAAGTCTTCTTTATACCTGTATTTCCTTTGGGGCCAGCACTGGGATGGGGCTCAATAAACACTGGAAGGACAACTGAGAAAGCACACCACGTCTGAGGCCCTTACCTCACCCTGCTCCTTGTCTGCTTGCGCCTCTTTTAGCTGCCCGAGGAGCTTTTCCTGTTCCCGAGTGAGCGCCTTCACTGTGTCTCTCACCCTGTGAGTAGGGGACGGAACGTTAGATAATCCATTGGTCATCAGAGAAGGAATAAAGGCTGGGACTTGTGTCCTGAGCTCTTCTCTTAGGGTCCTCTTAGCTCAGACCCTCACTTGCCTCTCAGGTGGCTCAAATCCCTGGCGAAGATGATTCTGCTCTGAGTCCCAAATCTGCTCCCAGTTCTAAAGAACAAACCTGAAATAAACCTTTTCTTTTCTCTTCATGTATCACTTTAAGGAATGTTCTACTGCTGGCTCCTTGGTTGTTTTTTACTCAATCAAGACACCAAAATCCATTCTTTTTTAGACAGGGGGAAGTTATTATTGATTATAAACTTTTGGTCTAGATTGTAAGTTGGCAGACTTTTCAGCAAGGGGCCTGATAAAAATATTTTAGCTAAGCAGTGTCTGCTGAATGGAAGCGGCCATAGGCAGGATGTAACAGCATGGCTGTTCTAACAAAACTTTATTTATTAGCACTGCCATTTGAATTTCATGTGATTTTCATGTCATGAAATATTCTTCTTTAACTTGTTTTTCAGCCATTAAAAAACAGTGAAAATCATTCTTACCTTGTGGGCTATATAAAAACAGGTTGGCAGGCTAGATGTGGCATGTGGGCCACCATTTGCTGACCCCTGGTCTAGACAGTCCCTAGTCTTTTCCAGATGCTCAGACTGATCCCTGCTTTTCTATTCCATGATTCAGGGCCTAGACATTTTAGTATCTCCTTAGGCCAAGACTACCATATCCTGGCCCACGGAAGCCTTAGGGATCAATTCATTTATTATTCTGGGCCTTGGCTAATATGCCTCTTTCCTTTAAAGAGTTAAAAATATGGGGCCTCCCTGGTGGCGCAGAGGTTAAGCGCTGCGCTGTGGAGCTGTCGGCAGCTGCGATGCGAGTTCAACGCCCGGCCAGGGAGAATCCCACATGGCTCGGCAGCCCTCGCCTGCCTTGCCCGCTGCTCCCCTCAGCAGTGTATCTCTGATCTGCCTGTTCTGCTACCCGCTCTGTCTCTGGTGAACCCTCTCGCCGCCCCACACCTCTGGCCTGTACCCCAGCTTGTATGTAAAAATAAAAAATAAATCTTAAAAAAAAAAGAGTTAAAAATATATATCAAGTCCACCAACAATGAATGAAAGAAACTTAACTATGTTATTTGATGAAAGAAAGAAGTATTTATTCTAGTGAAAATGTGAAAGCCCAGGCATGGGAGGTGGTCACTATTTGTGCTATTTGGTAGCAATAACACTTGTTTGGTAGAAGAAAGCAACTTATTCTTTGTGACTCCATAGCCTTATGCTAGGACTAAGGGGTGAAAATTATAGGGAGGGAGAGACTGGATCCATACAAGAGAAAGAAAAATGGTGACTGTTCCATACTGCAAGACACTGCCCCCCGACTTAGTGATTTTTTTCTTCTACACCCTCTTAAACACCTTTCATTTCTCCTAATGCTTAGATTCTGTACCTAAAGATATATGATTTATATCTTTCTTTGGGGTAGAGATTCTAGGATCACCAATTCTGAGATGTCCCACTGGTAAGAACAGAGGCTAAGCATACTCTTTTCTGTGGTAAAATCTCAAATCCACCCTCTCTCATTTTGTACTAACTGTTTTATCTAGTCTCTTCTTCCAAATCCTCTACCCAATCACTCCTGCTTGGCCACTGGTGCACAATAAATGGTAACTATGGTTATTTCTGAAGGGAAGAATACAGAATAGGGTTAGGAAAGATGGAAGAGAGCTGGGTAGAAAAAGATACCCCAGTAACTGGAATAGTCTGAGAAAAGGTGAGAAGGGAAAGAGAAATCACATGAGTCAAAGAGCAGGTTTGCCTCTGAAACAGAAGGAGGGAGTGGGGGTGGGGGTCACAGGAAATAGAGGAAAGCAGTAGGGGCAGAGGAAGTCACCGCACCTGTCCAGCTCCACCTCCTTTGCCAGCACTTTCTCACTGATGGTCTGGATGTCATCTTCCAGCTCCAGGATGCGCGCCACATGGTCTCCCTGCTGCCGGCTGAGGATGTCTCTTTCTTCTGTGAGTTCCCCGTGGGACCGGGAGAGCCCCTGGAATTAAGGTTCCCCCAGAAGAGGAGAAACATTGACACTCATCTCTCAAAGAGTGGAATAAAGGCTTAGGAGGAGCATACAAGAGCGTGGCTGTTCCTGCCCCCCCACCTTGTCACTTTCCCTGAAAAAGAAACTTAAGGGAACATTCCCCTGTCAGTGAATATGGCCACCTCCACCAGTTTCTAGCAGTTCTGTGTTCAAAGAACTGCATCTTACAACACATTTGGGATGTGTCTCCTGCCCTGTGAAGTTTAATGTCACTTGTTACCCCTTAAACCTAGTTCTTTGATGCCAGAACCATCTTAAAAGCCCACTAGAGTCTCCCTTTTGAAACCCTCTTCACTGGGTTCAGTCATTTCGGACTCTGGTTGAGCAGCTGGCTCACGTCCCCTACCTGGCCCGACCCCCACCTTGTACTGTTCCACCAGCTTAGCGTGCTCCTGCCGGGTGGTTGCCAGAACCTTCTCGAGCTCCTGTACTTGGCTCCTCAGCTCTGTCACCTGCTCCTCTAGCTGCAGCTTCAGCTGCATCAGGTCATTCCTCTCTTGTTGGCTCTCATCCAGCTGGTTCTACAGGGGCAGATAAGAAAGGGTGTGGGTCTGTGAAGGGTCCATTCTATGGTTCTGTCCCATCACTCTGCAGATGCACTTTGGGATTGGGAAGTTATATCAGGTAATAAAATGGAGGGTTAAGGGGAAGCTTAGTGAACTACTGAATCCTGCCCCCCAGCCATCAGCTCCCAGGACTCTTAACTGTCCATCCCTTTCACCTTTTCCCACCCTAGGCCGGGCCCCTTCTTCACCCAGCAATTGCAAGAATCCCTCATCTGGAAGATGTCTCTGTCAATTCACATGGATTACCAGGATGACTCCCCCAGTTTTATGCTATCTTTCCTGGAGTCAGACAGATGTGGGTTTCAATCTCCAATATGATTTTTACCAGCTGTGTGACTTTGAACGAGACTCTCTGAGTCTCTGTGCCCTCTTCTGTAAGGGGATCCCTTAGGCTGGTTTACTGTAAGGTAATTGTGATGATCATGAATGTTAAAAGGAACATGGGGTAGGAGCTTACCTATCTCTGACTTGTGTAAGATAAACATCATCTTCCTACTCCTGTGTTGATTCCATGTGTTTGGAGGGTTGTAGAGGGTAGGAATTTGCCTGAATGACAGTTGAGCTCCTCATTCCTCTCTTCTGAGGAATTTTCTCCCCACCTGGCCCTGACCTCACCTTCCTTCAGGAAGGCTCCTGGCTCACATCTACCTCCACTCCCTAATTCTTCTTTATGTGGTCTATTTGGCCCAATAGAAAAATAATGCAGGGCACACATAGAATTGAAAAATTTCTAGTGGTTAAAAAAGTATTAAGAAACAGGTAAAATTAATTTTAACCATATTTTATCTAATTCGGTTTATCCAAAAAATTATCATTTCAACATATAATCAATATAAAACTTAGGTCTTTTACATTTTTAATAGTAAGTCTTCAAAATCCAGTGTGTCTTTTATTCACAAAAAACATCTCAATTTGGACCAGTCATTTCATAGGCCACATGTGGCCAGCACCTCTGGGAATGGAGGTGCAGGTCTGAGGCCCTATTTATCCTCTCTCACTCCTCCCTTGTCCTGGAAGTGGGTCTCATCCTCCCCCTCCCCTAAATGTTCCTTCCTTGGAGTGGCCTCCCTTTACCCTTTGGATCTTTCTCGAGGGCCTCGGGCAGTGGCAATTGGAGGAGGCAGGCTCAAACGGTTCTCCTGAGATCTTGAGTTATGTTGGCCTGTGGGTGACTTGCTTTCCTGCCTACATGTGTGTGTCTGTCTACTGTAGATTGAGATTTTCTAGGCCAGATTTGTGAAACTCCTGGCAAGGTCTTCAGTTGAGGCTACAGACAAGTTGAGGGTGAAGTGGGGGAGGCCCCTGCAACGCTGTCCTCCCACTGCCTTCCAGGTGCAGCTCTGTCACTGTTCTCACCTGCAGCACGGTTGCCTTGGGGACAACGAGCAGGATGTCAGAGCCACCATCAGTCTCTTCCAGTGTCACCAGTTCATCCATGGGTCTTGGCTCTCGGAACTGGAAAGGGGGGCTCTGCCCACACACACGGCCTTGGCGGTTCACGTACCTGAACTGGTAGAGCTGGGCTCCCGGTTTGGGCAGGTAACTGGCTGTGGAAAGATGAAGCAGACCCAGGACCCCAATATGATCCTAGGTCCCCGGTCCCCCTCTCCCTAGGAGTGTCTTTTATCCACTATCTTTGGCTCCAGTCCCTTGCTCCCTGTTCCGTATATTGTATGCTCTCTTCTCCACCTCCCAAGGGCTATTTCTGTTCCCTGGAATACCCCCTCCCTCCTTTTGACCTAGCATTTTCCTTCTCTTTCCTATATCTATCCTCCTCCTTGTCATCATCACCATCATGCCAGATGCCATTTAGGGAATATCCACCATGTACCAAGGTGTTAACAGCTTTGCCTGTACCATTTGGAATCCTCATATTGTACCTATAAGCCAGGCATCCCCTTTTACTGTTAAGGAAAACGACACAGACAGGTTAAGTAATTAACTCAAGGTCAAATAGCTTTAGTTTGAAAATTGAACCCAGGTCTTTCCCCATCTAATGGCCAATTTCTTCTCAATATATGATTTCACTTTTCCTTCCCTATTCATCAGTTCCATAAGAGGAGTTTCTCTTTTCAGCAGGGGGTAGGATTAGTTGTCTATTCCAAGTCCTTCCATCCCTAAATCTCTGATTCTGGGATAATTCCATTATTTGGTATCTGCTAAGCCCTGTTGGATGTTATTTATTCTATTTACTTGCACGCACTTTCCCTTGTCCTCAGCACCTAACTTTCATGTCTCCAAGTCCAGTATCTCCCAAACATCTATCCCCTCTTGGTTTTCCAACTTCTGTACCTTGGAACTGGACACTGGCGTGTACAGGGGAGCCATCAGTTGTACTCTCAGGCACTGAAGACCACACAAATGTGTGGTAATCCCGAACACAGGCAGCCTCCACCTGTGAAAGCCCAAGGTGGGAGATGGGGATGTTGATGGAACTATCAGCTATGGATGGCAGAAGTGGGGTGTTGGTGGGGGGAGGTAGTGGCAAGAGAAAACAGGAAAAGGCAGGGATACTAATGTGTCAGGAGAGAGCCAGGCTGAGATGGGGAGAAGAAGAGCTTTGCTTAGAGAGGTGGCCTTTGTCCTCTGTGACATCTCCCTTCTTTCCAATCAAGAGGCTGAGGATTCAAGAACCTAGTTGTTATTCTTGTTCCAACCAACCCAGGGTCCATGTGCCTGAGCCAAAAGAGGTTCCAGGGATACCTTGAAGATGCCAATCCAGTCGCTAGCACTGGGCACAGTGCCTGGGGGAAGGGTGTAGTGACATTCCACCTTTGTGTTGGGGATGTAAGTCCGGGCTACATTCAGAAAGGTGACTCCACCCCGGGATGGTGCCCGGCTTAGTGATGATTCGTCCATCCTGCCCTCAAGAGGTCTGCTCTCCTATGAAACAAAGGGTTAATATGCCAAAGTCTCTCCACTCCGCCTTTACTCACCTCCTCCTCCCCAGTCCCACTCCACCCCCCACCTACCCACAGCCACTATACCTGGAGATGATGGCCTACCTGGTTTTCAGACTCTGAAAGTTACAGGACCCTTTAGAGGTGTCATTCTTAATCCCTAGGACATTAGTTGGCCTTCTGAGTCAGTCCCCATCCTGTCTCATACTGTACCTTTTTTTTTTCAAGATTTTTATTTATCTATGCATACAAGCTGGGGTACAGGCCGGAGGCGTGGGGGCGGTGAGAGGGTTCACCAGAGACAGAGTGGGGAGCAGCACAGGCATATCGACGGAAATACACTGCTGAGGGGAGCAGCGGGCGAGGCAGGAGAGGTCTGCCACGCCATATGGGATTCTCCCTGGCTGGGTGTTGAACTTGCATCACTGCCAACAGCTCCACAGTGCAGCGCTTAACCGCTGTGCCACCAGGGAGGCCCACACTGTACCTTTTCTGAGTCATACATGCTTCCCAGAGTTAAGATCTTCTAATTTCTACTCCCTTCTTACTGCCCCATTAACCAAGTCTCAGTATCGTAGGCTCTGATACCCTCGCTCCTTCCTTTTCCATCTCTTTACATTAAGCATTCCAGATTTTTCAGCTTCCAACTCCCCCTCCCACCCCTCACATCCTTTGGCATTGAATTAAAAATCCAGCTGAGCTATGGAGGCCCCTCACTCTGAGCAGTTCTACTTGCCCACTCCTGAGCTTGCTGACCCAGCTGTAACCTGGAATGAATTATGACACCTGATTATTCTGAGCTGGAATAAGGCTGGGGGACCAAAAGCCCAATATTCAGGTGCCCTCAGCAAGACATCCTCACCATCTTTGAGCTGTCTACCCCCATGAATAATGAAAAGCTTTCATTCTCAACTAAGAGAAACAGGGAGAGGGAGGACATAAGGAAAGACAGGTTGCCCTCAACTTCATTACACCAGAGAGTCAAGAATTCTGGAGGCGGCTGCTTCAAGGGTGGAGTGAACACTCAGCAAGAACGTGGTGGTGTGGGGAGATGGAATGCGGGGGCCTTGAGCCAGGAAAGCCCCACCCCTGGGCAGGGTAAAGACTGGACGGTGGGAATTAAGGGGAAATGTGTGTGTGTGTGTGTGTGTGTGTAAATACACACACACACACACACAAATACATAAAATGTTGAGAGAAGAGAGTTCAAAAAGAACTCTTCTCTTTGGATCTTGTTTGGAGAAGACCCAGAAACCAACTGCTTTAACTATGTTAACCCAGCTCTAGTAGTCTCCTCCCCATTTTCTCTCAAGGGTCATACTCAAGTCTAAACGCTTGCTCTTCCATCAGCTTGGACTAGTAATTGGAGGCATAGCATAAAATGGAATTTAGAGGAAGAGGTGTTTCAAGTTAAGTGGGGAGTTAATAGGAAAATATGGAGGTGGGGTGAGGAAAGATAGGGGGCCTCCCCGGTGGCGCAGCGGTTAAGCGCTGCGCTGTGGAGCTGTCGGCAGCGGCGACGCAAGTTCGACACCCGGCCGTGGAGAATCCCACATGGCGTGGCAGACCTCTCCTGCCTCGCCCGCTGCTCCCCTCAGCAGTGTGTTTCTGATCTGCCTGTGCTGCTCCCCTCTCTGTTTCTGGTGAACCCTCTCGCCGCCCCACGCCTCTGGCCTGTACCCCAGCTTGTATGTATAAAAAATAAAAAATAAATCTTTAAAAAAAAAAAAGATATCCTCCTCCTGGATTGGAAAGCAATCCAGTGAACAACTCATCCCAGCACTGTGAGATGACACTCTTCATCTCTGCTCTCAGCCCACTGATCTTCAACCTGTGTCAGCTGCAGCTGACAGTGTCCAATCAGCCGTGACCACTAGTCATGTGCATTCCCCCAAACATCACAAACCCAGATTAGACTGAAGTTGGGAGGGTAGGAACTTTAAAACAGAAACTCAGTAGAGAAGATGAGCCAAATTTACAAAAAGGAGACAACTCCCTCCAAAATAGAGACTGAAATGAGAATAAGAAGTTTCTCTGGATTTTCATCTCTCAAAAATCCTTATTTAATAAAACAAAATCCATGTTTTCCCCAAAGACAATTCTGGCTTTCTAAGGGGGAGATGAATTGTCCCTAATAACCTAAGGCTGGGAAAGCCAAATACTCTCCACAAATGAAAGCGTAACAGCTGGAATCATTTCCCAGGCCCAAAGGAAAGCTCTGGGCATCTAAAGTGTGTATGTGTAGCCAGACTGGGAGAGGGGGCCCCATTTCCCTACCCTATAGGACTCTAGAGTTCCTTGACATTCTACAACTTGGAAGGTTTTTATCCCCAGGGATTCGGCGCAGCAAAGGCCTTTGTATTGCCGGGGAGGGGGAACGGTAAGGCGAAAGGGGAGGTCTGTGAGGTTCAAGTCTTGCCTGAGAGATAACAAACATTCCATTCTTCCCCAACTCACTATGAACCGTATCAGACTTCATAGAAGAGGGTCGACGGGAAGATGAGGGCAGCGAGGGGACACCCCCTCTAGTCTGGGCCCTGGGGAGATGAAGAACTCCCCAAACAGCGGGGGTGGCTTCTTTAGTAAAGATAGTGTTAGAACCCAAACGGTCCCGCGCACCCCTTCTACAGTTCCCTTAGACTGTCCTTTCACAGACTGGAAAGTGGGGTGGCCCCCCCCATAAGATCGCCCCCAAATTAGGCGAAGTTTCTTACCCCACAGACGGATCAGCTGTTCCCTCACCTTTCACCAACAACAAAAACAGCACTCCGACTCTGGGAGGGGAGGGAGAAGAGTGGGCGCGAGGGCTTCTGGGTTTGTAGTTTCTCGGCGTCCTTTTGACGGTGGATCGGCTCGGGCTTAGAACTACACATACCAGGAAGCTTTGCGCAAGGAGGGCGGAGTGGAGGGCGGCCTTGGTGGTGGCCGCTCTACTGCATCCTGGGAAATGTAGTTCACATTGTCATGTTTGTAAACGAGGGTGTGTCTGCCAAAGGACTTCACAGCCCATGATTCTTTAGGAGGGGGCCGGCTGTATTAATGGCGACTGCTAATTTGTGAAGTGCGTGGTTGGGGGTGGGGAGGAGTTACGACTCTAACCCCTGCAGTGTAGTTCTTTACAGGGTTGGACGTGTTCGGGTATGTCCCCCCGTTTACTTTTCAAAACCCAAAGGTTAAGTAGTGTTGTCATACACACTTTACAGGTGAAGAAACTAAATCCCAGAACTTTTGAGGAACCAGTTTTAAGTGTCAAAGCTATGAGATGGTAGGAGTCTGTCGGCTAGGGCAGCTCTACTCCAAGAGCAGTGCCCTTGCCACTACGTCAGTAACCCACCATTTAGGGGATGGGAAACTAATCGCTGAGGTAGCAGTTTCTTTTTTGCTCCAAGCTCAGGGCAGCTCTTGTAAAACTATGTGTTGTGCACCGCCAACTGTCTTTTTCCTACTTGAGGCTGTAAGTGCCAGGGGCCTGCCAATGCTTGTACACTTGACTGGGCTCCCAGTGGCCTCTTGGTCTAGGAAGAGGAAACATTGCCTAAGGAGGTGGTGGTGGTGGTGAGGTGCAGTGAGAGGAATGAAGTTGAATGGGTAGTCTAGCATAATTCAGGACTGGTCATAGTGTTACAGGGCAACCCCGATATACAATGGGGTGCCTGATTGTGGGTTCTCACCGGTGTGCTTAAAAAGGACTTATAATAAGAACAATTGCAGGCACTCACAAAAAGGTTAATAAAAGGGTTTATTTACAAAAGGAAGGGAAATAAAAAAATGAATAACTCGGGGACAAAAGAGAAAGGGAGAGAGATAAATCTCCAAATACGTCCTACCAGATCTGAAGAGCTGGAAACCCCAATGACACACTGTACCCGGCGAGAAGCAAGAGACCCCCAAGGTCAAAAGCCCTCGTTACAGCCAACATGTCTGCTTAACTCCACCCCTCAGTTTCAGGTAATCCTCTCTTCTGGATGATGATGGAATTCTGGGATTCGTAGCTCTAGGGGTCTTGGATCTCTCTGGCTTGAGGTGGGGGTCCATAAACCTTCCAGTGGAGTTTGTTGCAGACGTCCTTTTTTCCTCCCAACAATAGCTCACAAACAAGCCACTTAGAGGTGCCAGCTGGCCCAAGCCTTTTAACTGGCCTAAATTCATTAGGATAACAATACATGTTGTTCTTCCTGTATTTATTCAGGAGAGGTGAACAATTTATAGTCCTCCCATACTCCCAAGTTAAGTTAAAGGAGCACCTTTACTCTTCTCTCTTCCAGGCAGTCTGAGACATTTAAAACATCTCTCCCATCTCTGTTATGATGCGATTATAATCTAAGGATTGATTTTTTCTTTTTCTAGATGCCCACTTTAATTCTCTGCTGCACTGAAGTTGTGGAGCCTCTGTCTTTTCCAAGTTTTCTGGTAGTACTTTGCTTTTATGACTGAATAGGGGTATCTGGTGCCTGCCTATGGGTGCCTTTCATTTGAAGCTCTCCAAGCATTTAATAAGCTGCTTGGCTTCACAAACAGTGAGGTGACATGTCTGTGTTATTAGTCAGGATTTATGAGACGGGGAACAAACTGCTGGATGAGGAGAGGTTCAAGGTCTGGGCATGGATTAAAAATGAGGTTGCTCAAGAGCTCAAATTTCAAGTGTACTTGGAGGGTTTTTTTCCTACTTATAATAAAAGCCTGTAAGAGAATTTACAGGTGGAGCTAGAGATTACACCAACATCCATTTATTGGAATGTGTTTAAACTATGTTAAGGATTTTCCCATTTAATACAACAGCCCTATATAGTAGGCCTTTAATTATCCTCATTTCACATATGATGAAGATTGAAGCACAATTAAGTGACTTACTTGGGGGTCACTCAAATAGTAAATGGTAGAATCTGGATTCAAAGATGAGTAGTCAAGTATACCATACTCCCACCCCAGAAACTTCTGGTATGTGATGTTAACTCCTATTGGTCTAAGGAACAGTGCTATTACTTAATCAGGAAACAAATATTCACCAAGCATTTATAGGCAAGGCACAAGGTGACATGAAATGGATTGATTCAACAAATATGTGTGTCAGGTACTAAACTAGGTATCTCAATGAATTTTGTTGTCAGAATGAATGATAAAATATAGATATCGAAGGATGGGTTGAATTTGGATAGTTTGGCAGGACAACATCTAGGAAATGTATTCCAGATGGAAATAAAGATTCAGAAATGTGAATGTGTAATGTTTACTGGAGCCTTGGAGATTACATAAGAACCAGCATGTTAATTTCAATTTTTTTTTCAAACTCAGATTAAGGGTAATGACTGCCTGAAATATTGTGTTGAGAAGGATTCTAAGGAAAGAGTGTTGAAATTAATTAGTAATGTCTGCCATGTATCCCAGATGGAAGATGTCAGTGCTAGTAGATTGATTTTTATTTAAAATTATTTATTCCTCCTTTCCTGCCCAATGACACGTGACTTGCAGTATCTCCTATAGAAAGAGTATATATCTTATTTCATTGACTTTGGGCTTTATCATGTTTCATATTTTGGCCAATGGATCTGAGAAGATGTGACCCTCACCATGTTTGAACATGTGAGTTCACTTTCTTGTTCTTTGCCATGAAAATGGGCATATTCTAAAAGAGATGAATGAGAAGGCCCAGGAAGCAGAGCCGCAGTCTGCCACAACCTACATAAGTATAAGTCAGAAATAAATCTTTGTTGCCATTAGTCACTGAGAGTTCAGGATTGGTTGTTATTGCAACAAAGATGACTGACAGTTATACCTAGACAATGGTATCAAGTTTGAGAGATAATAGAATAAAGTTTGAAAGGCAAATTTAAGCTAGAGAGTAGAGACTATTGAGTGGCAGAGGACGCAGTCTTCTATGTGCTTATCAGGATCTCTTTCCTTCTTTTTCTTGGACACACAACTGGACTACATTTTTCAGTTTTCCTTCAAATGATGTTTTCCATTTCTGAACCTGGCCCATGAAACCTCCCAAAGGATATCCTTCCTGTTTTTCCCTTTCTGGCTTGATGCCTTTGACCTTAAGCACATGTTAAAGATGGTGGAGCAACAGGTTGGAAGGAACCTGGTTTTCTGAATCACTGCTTGGCAGAGAACTGCCCACTAATCAGAAACATGCATTTTGGACTTCGTTTGACCAATTCATCAATTTTTATCTTATTACACCACTCAAATTTGGGACTTTATATTTTATGGTAGCTAGTGTTTTCCTATCCAATACAGGCTGAATTTGAGTCCCATCCGAAATGGGAAGTTTGTCACTGACAATTTTTTTGAACAAGGGGAATGATATTGTAAAGAGAGGTGGAAGTGACAGTTACAGGAAGTAGAGAATACTTCTGAGTGAGGTTGTAAGATTTTAGGACTGTTGGTATTTTCAGAATAAGGCTAACTACTGACTGGGACTGGAAGCAGACTACAATGGTCTTTGGAAGGTGTGGAAGGAGCTGCTGAAAAGGACTTTTATCTTCTTGAAGTTAAGTCTCTTCTCTTTTGTGAAAGTCCTAACTATGATACTGCTTCATACAACCTGGTGTGGGATTCATAGTAAATTTTGAATGGAAGTTGGTTCTGGACTCATTTAATGCTTTGAGGGGCCATTACTAGTTGAGAGCCTATTGTGTAAGAGAGCTCTTTCACCCATCAATTTATCACAGTAAATCTGCAAGGTGCTATCCAAATTTTACAGATGAAGAAACTTGCCCAAAGTCTTTCAAGACAATCTGGTGATGAAACCCATACCATTTCCAATATAACAAGATGCTTTCTCAGAAAATAATAATGGCTGTATTTACTGAGTGCATGCCATGTGCCAGGCACTCTGTTGGGTGCGTTACAAAATAAAAGCAGCTGATGTATCAGATATTGAAGTTGTTACTAGAGTTTTAAAACCATGGATACTCTGAGAAATAGCTGTCTTAATCTGCTCAGGTGGCCATACAAAATATCATACACAGGAATTTATTCCTCACATTTCTGGAGACTGGGAAGTCCATGATCAAGGTGCTGGCTGACTCAGTTCTTTTTTTTTCATATATATAAAGATTTATTTATTTATGCATACAAGAGCTAGAGCTAGGTGTAGGCCAGAGGGTGTGTGTGTGTGTGTGTGTGTGTGTGTGTGTGTGTGTGTATGAGAGAGAGAGAGAGAGAGAGAGAGAGAGAGGATTCTCCAGTGACAGAGTGGGAAGCAGAACAGGTGGATCTATTGAAATCCACTGCTGAGCGGAGCAGCGGGCAAGTCAGGAGAGGTCTGCTGCACCATGTGGCTGGGCATCAAAGTTGTGCTGCAGTGGCCGCCAATAGCTTCATAGTGCTGAGACTTATCCTCATGTAGCACCAGGTTTATTCCAATTCAGTTCTTGATGAAAACGCTATTTCTGGCTGTAGACTGCTGACTTCTCAATGTGTCTTTACATGGAAGAGAGCAAGAAAAAGCCACTTCTCTAGTCTTTTCTAATAAGGCCACAAATCCCATGATGAGGATTTCCCCCTCATGACAATATCTAACCCTATTACCTCTCAAAGGCCCCATCATCCAATACCATCGTAGTGTAGTTTAGGGCTTCAACATTTGAATTTGGGTGGACATATTCAGTGCATAAATAGTAGAAAAAACATTAACATGATTTTAGGGCAAAATATGGTTCGTTGGGACTTTTCTTTGGGGTCCCTGACTTGTTTTCTTTTGTCCTCATGGTTCTTTGGTTCAATTTACCTTGCAGAAGGGTGTTTTGGGGCTCTTGATAATACTCAGATCCTGCAGCTCCTACTTAAAACATAGACCCATGGACTCACTCTGATCTCAAATTGTTCAGATCACCTTAATTCTTCCTCTGCTAGTAGGAGAATTTATTCATGTTCATTCATTCATATTTACTTATCCAGCAAATTTTAAATAAATATTAGTCAATTCCTGGAATAATAGCTAATGACATTTATAGAGTTCTGATTTCAAAGGACTTTGCCGTTCTTGTACTCATTTGATCCTCTCAACCAATACCATGTGGTGGATTGTATTATTACTAGGTAATTTTTTATTAAGAAGTGAAGACTCTGACCTCCCTAGTGGCACAAGGGGTTAAGTCTCAACACTATGAAGCTACCGCAGCATGAATTTGAGTTCGATCCCTGGTCAGGGAGTTGATCTACGTGGAGCAGCAGACCTCTCCTCTCTTGCCCACTGCTCCCCTCAGCAGTGTATTTTGGTCATTCCACCTATTTTTCTCCCCACTCTGTCTCTGGTGAATCCTCTCACCTCCCTCCCCGCCACCTCTGGCCTATACCCTAGCTTTTGTATGCAAAAATAAATAAATCTTAAAAAAACAAAACAAAACAAAGACTCAGAAATTACATTAAATAACTTGACCAATATGACATAGCTAATATGAGATTCAAGTCAAGAATTTCTGACTCCCAAGTGTTCCCTTCTGCCCTCTACATCCATCATAATCTAAATTCTACAGTGCCTTGGGCCTCTTGCCATCTTGGCTTCAATACCTTGATTCATGTATTATTTAGGGTAGATAGAACAGCTGCAATAGACAACTCCCAGATCTCAGTGTCTAAACAGGAAAAAGATTTATATGTCATATATCATAGATTCAATGTGGATATTTGTGGTCAGGTGGCTCGGGAATCCAGGTCTATTCAAGTTATGGGTCTGCCACCTCAGATATTCAACTTCTGGTCTCCCAAATATTGTCCCACCTGCAGATGGGGAAAAGCAAGCATATGGAGGAGACACAAACCCCTAACTTCCTTCATCTGGACGTAACACATCACCTCCACTACAGTCCACTGGAGATCACCAGTTATATGGCCTCACCTCACTGCAAAGGGACTGGAGATACATATTAGCTATGTGCCCATTTCATTCTCTATCAACATGGGGCTGAGTCAACAACATGGTAGCGCTGTCCTGGGGAAAAGGATGCATGCCTCTGGAGAGAACTTTATTGATTTAGTTTCTTAAAAATAATTGTAGGGGCTCCCTGGTGGTGCAACAGGTTAAGTCTCACCACTATCAAACTACCTGCAGCTACTGCAGCACGAATTCGATCCCCGGCCAGGGAGCTTCCCACGTGGCACAGCAGACCTCTCCTGCCTCCCCGCTGCTCCCCTCAGCAGTGTACTTCAGTAGATCTTCTTGTTCTGCTCCCCACTCTGTCTCTGGTGAATCCTCTCACCCCCACCCCCATCTCCGCACCTCTGGCCTACACCCCAGTTCTTATATGCATAAATAAATAAATCTTTTAAAAAATAATTTTATTATATACTGTATTTTCTCAATCTAATTTTCTGTAGTTAGCATCAGAAATACTTGGTTTAATAAAATACTACAATTTATTATAGGGTAGATATTTAAAGCAAAAACAAAAGGTACAGTGATTTAATTTTTATTTAGTAAAAAAGTAAGAAAGTCATTCACTAGAAATAAAATTCAATAATTTTATTATGAGTTTTACTGAATAATAAAATATTGAAAAGAGCTGCAAAGAAAATGTAAACAAAACACAATATATGGCGCCTTCTTCCCCTTTTCTAAAATGTTCTAAATGTTCTAAAATGTTCTTTCTAAGAGCTTGAGACCACAGACATTACTGTGCTTGGGAGTTCCTTTGAGAGAAAGCCATTTATAAAAACTGGGACCTTGCTGGTGGCGTAGGGGTTAAGTCTCAGCAGGATCACCACCAACGCCTCAGCCTCTCTTAGATCCCTGACCAGTGAGCAAACCCACATGGCACAGCAGACCTCTCCTGTCTCCCCTCAGCAATGTATTTCAGTAGATCTGCTTGTTCTGCTCTTTACTCTCCATCTGGTGAGTCCTCTTACCGCCCTCCCCCACCCTCGCACCCCTGGCCTACACCCCAGTTCTTGTATGCGTAAATAAATAAAAATAAATCTTAAAAAAATAAAGATATAAAAACTGAGATGGGTGAAGGCTGCTAACTGTGTTGTTTGAATGTTGCTCTTAAATTAACTATACATAATATCAAATTATATACACTCTAACATTTCTCATTGAGAAATAGAAATAAGTAAAATTATTTTGTTACACTCCATCACAAAGTAATCTGGTCTTGAGGTTACACCTATCTGCAAAACTATTTTATTTTGTTTATTTATCAGTTATTATTATTTATAATGTTTTGATTTCCTTCACAGAAAAAACATGAGGATTTTCTTCCATCTCTCTTGCAAGTTTAGGTGATATTAAACACAGTTGAGAGTAAATTTTATTTATAATAAATAATATATGCGCTTTCCTTTTCCCCCCTCACCACCACCCCTTGTGTCCCCTTGTCCCTTTCTCTCCCTCTTAACCTTAGAGCCTCCGGTGGTTATTGATGCCTATTGGTTTTTGAAAGTGTTTTATGTTGAGTTGTCTGCTAGATATGTGGCCAGTATTTTTTTTTAATCATTCTGACTTTGCTGCACATAATTCTCTCACATTTTGTTGAAAATGGCTGCATTTCATCTTTTCTTTTGTCTATAGGATACCCCAAGATGTGGATGTTCCACATCTTCTTGATCTGATTGTCCATCAATGGACGTTTAGGTTGCTTCCATGTTGTCGCTGTGAACACTGTGGAACATATGAGGTTTTTTTGTTAATGGTTTTATATTCTGTGTATATATGCCCAAGGAAGAGATTGCTGGGCTATACAGTATTTCCATTTTTAGTTTTTTAAGGGAAATTCAGGTTGCTTTCCAGTTTACACTCCCATCAACAGTGTAATGGGTTCCTTTCCTCACATCCTCTCCAACACTTGTTGTCCGGAGTCTTTTTAATATGTGCAATTCCCACCGGTGCAGGATGGTTTCTCACTGTAGTTTTAGTCTGCCTCTCTCTAATTAAAAGTGATGGTGAACATTTGTCTTGTCTTAGTCTTTGGATATCCTCTTTGGTAAATTGTCTTTCACATCTGCTACCCATTTATTTTTATTTTATTTTTAAAAATATGTACGTATTTACTCATACAAGAGCTGGGGTATAGCTCAGAGGCGTGAGGTGAAGAGTGAGAAGATTCATCAGAGACAGAGTGGGGAGCAGAACAGGTGGAGTGACTGAAATACACTGTTGAGGGGAGCAGTGGGTGAGACAGGAGAGGTCTGCTGTGCCATGTGGGTCAGCTCTCTGGCCAGGGATTGAACTCATGCTGCAGTGGCTACTAATAGCTTCAGAGTGTTGAGACTTAACCCCTTGCACCACCAGGGAGGCCCCTGCTACCCATTTGTTAATTAGGTCATTTTTTTTTATTATTGTTGGATTATATGAGTTCTTTATATATCTTGGATGTTAATCTTATATCAGTCATATATTGTATAATTTTTTTCTCCCATTCAATAGGGAGAATGTCTATTTAGTCATCTGGTATTTTCTTTCATGGTACAGAAGCTCTTTAACTTGAAGTATTCGCAGTTGTTTATTTTTGTTTTTAATTCCCTTGCCATAGGTGTGGAGTCACTAAAAAATATTCATTGTGGATATCATGGAAGGTATCACTAATGCTTTCTTTTACATATTTTGTTTCAGGTCTTATATTTAAGGTCTTTAATCAATTTAGAGTTTATTTTATTCACTATGGCATTACTGAGTAATCCAACTTCATTCTTTTATCTTTCCAATTTTTCCGGTGCCATTTAGTAAAGAAACTGTCTTTTCCCCATTTTATGGTCATGAATATTTTATCATAGATTAGGTGCTGGTATGTACGTGAACTTATTTCTGGGCTTCAATTACGTTTCACTGGTTCATGTACCTATCTATGTGCCAGTGTCATATTGTTTGCAATACTGTGACTTTATAGTAAAGTTTGAAATCAGGTAATGTGATACCTCCATTTCTCTCCTTTTTTCTCAGGGTGACTTTTACAATTCAAGCCTTTTTGTGGTTTCATAAGCCTTTCAATTTTTTTTTTGTTCAGTCTCTTTGAAAAATATTGCTGCTGTTTTGATGGGGATTGGATTATTTTTGTCATTTTAGTCAGGATGGTCATTTTGATTATATTGATTCTTCCCATCCCTGAGCATGGGATGTCTTTCCATCTCCTTATGTCACTAAGGCTTCAGTAACATCTTGTACTTCTCATTGTAGAAGTCTTTTACCTCCTTTGTTAGTTGATTCCAAGGTATTTCTCCTTGAAGCAATTATAAATGAACTTATTTTCTTAATTTCATTTACTTCGTATTTGTTGAATGTATATAAAAATGCTATGGAATTTTGTATGTTGCTATTGTAAACTGCCACTTTGCTGTATTTATTTATTTACTTATGCATATAAGCTGGGGTGCAGGCCAGAAGTGTGGGGGGAGGGTGAAATGATTCACCAGAGACAGAGTGGGGAGCAGAAAAGGCGGATCTACTGAAGTACACTGCTGGGGGGGAGCAGTGGGTGAGGCAGGAGAGGTCTGCTGCGCCATGTGGGAAGCTCCCTGACTGGGATCGAACTCTTGCTGTAGTGGCTCTGGATAGCTTCATAGTGCGAGACTTAATCTGTTGCACCACCAGGGAGGCCCCGTATTCATTTATTGTTTCTAATAACTTTTTTTTTTAAGATTTTTTTTTTTTATATACATACAAGCTGGGGTACAGGCTAGAGGCGTGGGGCGGCGAGAGGGCTCACCAGAGACAGAGCGGGGAGCAGAACAGGCAGATCAGAAACACACTGCTGAGGGGAGCAGCGTGCGAGGCAGGAGAGGTCTGCTGCGCCATGTGGGAATCTCCCTGGCCCTGCGCTGAGCTGGTGTCGCCGCTGCTGACAGCTCCACAGCGCAGCGCTCAACCACTGCGCCACCAGGGAGGCCCTGTTTCTAATAACTTTTTAATGGCGTCTTTAGGATTTTCTGTACATATCATCTGCAAATAGTGATAGTTTTGATGGAGGAGCTAGAACTTAAGAAGGATTAGACTAGACTAGTCTAATCCACAAGACTAGAACCTGACTCACACAAGGAGATGGGCTGGAAGGAATCATAATGACCATTAACCCAGTGATAACCAAAAATCCTTATGTACCAGTGCCTAATGCTGAGCAAAGGTGAAGATGTGGAGATTGAGTCCACTGTAGAATCTCTGGTTCCCTTTCCGGTTTTGGTGGTTGTTCAGGGTCAGCAACAGACCCATCTACCGGGATGAGCCCCTCCAGACTGAAGGAGAACTCTATCAGGCAATACCTGCGCTGGCTGGGGGTAGCATCTGTCCTGCCCACCTGTGCTTATGCAGGTGTCCTTTTCACCAGTTCTGTCCCTCTGCACGGCAGCGACCTGCCTGCCCGTGACCTGTACCATGCCAGGTCTTCTCTTCACTGACCTCCCTCAGCAGAGGCAGCTCTCCTCAGGCCTGCCCGCCTATGACCATGCAGGCCTCTGTCTTAGCAAACCTGTCCCTTTTGGGGCAGCTCTTCCTGCCCGCTTGTATCTATGCAAGTGTCCCTTATTCTTCTGTCCCTTTCCCCAATAAACCTGTTATTATTTTTTTAAGATTTATTTATTTATGCATACAATGCTAGGGTGCAGGCCAGAGGTGTGGGGCGGTGAGAGGGTTCACCAGAGACAGAGCAAGGAGCAGAACAGACAGACCAACTGAAATACACTGCTGAGGGGAGCAGCGGGCGAGGCAGGAGAGGTCCAGCACATATGGTATCTCCCCCATCAGGCATTGAACTTGCACCGCAGTTGCAGACAGCTCCACAGTGCTGTGCTCAAACCTGTTGCGCCACCAGGGAGGACCAAACCTGTTCTTTTAAATATAAAGTCTCTGTCTCATGGAGAAACTCGCTGCATGCTGCTGAAGGGGAGTTCTGGTGAAACCTTTCCCAGAGTGAACCTAAGAACCCCGCTCTCAAACCCATCGACTCCAAAAACGACATCAGTTTTACTTCTTTTTTTCCCTCTTGGATTCCCTTTATTTCCTGTGTTTATCTGGTAGCTCTGATCAAAACTTCTAGTACTAAGTTCAACAGAAGTGATGACAGTGGGCATTCCTTGTCTTGTTCCTAATGTTTTTTTCTTTTTTTTTTTTTTAAAGATTTATTTTTTATTTTTACATACAAGCTGGGGTACAGGCCAGAGGTATGGGGCGGTGAGAGGGTTCACCAGAGACAGAGTGGGGAGCAGAACAGGCAGATCAGAAACACACTGCTGAGGGGAGCAGCGGGCGAGGCAGGAGAGGTCTGCCGCACCATGTGGGATTCTCCCTGGCTGGGCGTGGAACTCGCGTTGCCGCTGCCGACAGCTCCACAGCGCAGCGCTCAACCCCTGCGCCACCAGGGAGGCCCTTGTTCCTAATGTTAAGGGGAAAGTTTTCAGTTTTTCGCCATTGAGCATTACATTGGTGTTTGGTTTGTGAGCTATTGCCTTTGTTATATTGAGATAGATCCCTTCTACCCATTCATCTTGTTTAGAATTTCTATCAAAAATGGGTGCTGAATCTTATTAAATGCTTTCTCTGCATCTATTGATATTACCATGATTTTTATCTTTGTTGACATGATGTCTTACATTAATTGATTTGTGTATATGAAACCATACTTGTATCCTGGGATAAAATCCCACTTGATCACCATGTATAATCCTTTTGCCAGTATTTTGTAGAAAATTTTTGCATTGATATTCATCAGGGATGTTGTTCTATAATTTTCTTTTCTTGTGCTATTTCTGCTTTCAGTATTAGGCGCTGTAAAATGTGTTAGGGAGTACTCCTTCTTATTGTATTTTAAAAGATAAACAAGGTGGGCATTAGTTGTTCTTTAAAAGTTTGATAAAATTTATTTGTAAAGCCATCTGGTCTTGGACTTTATTTTTTTCATAAGATTTTTTAAAATACTGTTCCAGTTTCCATGCTTGTTATTCGTTTTTTCAATTCATCTGCTTCTTCCTGTGTTAATCTTGGTAGACTATATTGATGTAAAAAAACTTTTGACATATGGTTGTTCCTGGTAATTTCTTACAATCTTTTGCATCTCTGTGTTATCTGTAGTGATCTCTCCTCTTTCATTTGTGATTCTGCTTATATTTTCTCTCTCTTTGTTATTAACGTAGTTAGAATTTTATCTTGTTTATCTTCTCAAGGAACCAACTTTTAATTTCACTGATTTTTTAAAGATTTATTTTATTTATTTATGCATACAAGAACTGGGATAAGAGAATTCACCAGAGACAGAGTGGGGCGCAGAACAGGTGGATCTACTGAAATTCACTGCTGAGGGGAGCAGCGGGTGAGACAAGAGAGGTCTGCTGTGCCAAGTGGGTCAGCTCCCTGGCTGGGGATCAAACTCAGCCTGCAGTGGCTGGTGATAACTTGATAGCACTGAGACTTTAACCCCTGTGCCACCAGGGTGACCTTAATTTGATTGATTTTTAGTACAGTCTTTTTTGATCTCTATTTCTGCTCTTATTTTTATAATTTCCTTATTTCTACCAAATTTAGGTCTTGTTTGTGTGTTAGTACCCTGGCTGGGGATTGAACTTGTGCTGTAGTGCCTGTGGATAGCTTCATAGTGCTCAGACTTAACCTCTTGGGCCACCAAGGAGGCCCCTATAGGAGAGATCTTTAAATTATTCTAATCTGTTCACAAAGTCATACATCTATTTGTGTATCCTTCATCCTACCAGAATTCACAGAGCACTAGCTCTATGAAGCACTCATAGTCAAAGATCTCCTTGCTGAAGAAGAGATTGGAACCCAGACAACTAAAACTGTTGGTGGGGCATCAGGTTACAGGCTGATTGATCATGGAAATAGTGTTTTCCCCCTCAAGATAATGTTACTCATATAGTTATAATTTTTCCTTATTTTTATATTCTAGTGAAAATTTGAACATTTTTATTGTGATCACAATTTAAGTAGTTGATTTCATTCACTTGGCCTATCCCTTTTCTGGCAGTTGCAAAATACTTCTTCCTGGGAAACTGTGTGGGTGGGCACATCTCTTATACTTCCCGGGAATCTCCAGTGCAGCAGGAATGGAGAGGGTTAACCTTGGTGCCTGGGTGAGCAATAAGGAGGCAGGCAGCACAGTCATTTTACTGGGAACTGACTCATTTGCTAGAGAGAGTGGAGCAAAGTGTATAGACTCAAAAGATACTTATCAGGGTATGGGGGTAGAGGGGGGAGAAGTGGGACATTTAGGTTTTGAAATTATTTTGATGTCTGTTGGAAGTGTAACCCTTGAAAAGTTAAAATTTTAGATTTTTAAAAATTTATCACTGGGCCTCCCTGTTGGTGCAACGGGTTAAGCGCAGCACTCTGAAGCTATCCAGAGCCACTGCAGCACAAGTTCGATCCCCGGCCAGGGAGATTCCTACATGGTGTAGCAGACCTCTCCTGCCTCACCTACTGCTCCTCCCAGCTGTGTATTTCAGTAGATCTGCCTGTTCTGCTCCCCACTCTGTCTCTGGTGAATCCTCTCACCACTCCACACCTCTGGCCTACACCCCAGCTTGTATGTATAAATAAATGAATCGTTAAAAAAAAATTATCACTTAGGTCAATGTGTGCACAGACTCCCCTGTCCCACCCTTTATCCAGGGAGAAAGAAGAGTAATGGCTGATCCCAGTTTCCTGCCTTGTGCATCTGAGCTGATGATAGTCTTTCTTTGAGAGGTGGCCCTTGGCAGAAGGAGCAGGTTTGGGCTGGGTGGGGTTGGTATGGGGGTGGCTGTTCTTCTGTTTCTGGTCATAGAATTTGAAGTACCTCTTGTATCCAGAAAGTCATTTCTTGTGCTGTGGATTTCAGTTTTCCTGGTCATTTCTGTAGCTCCAAACTTCTTGCTTTTACAGGAGAAGGTGGAGGGTGATTTAGAAATTCAGAAACTGGGAGAAGCAGAAGTGCCCAATCATGGATAAAATAAAGGTTTGTGTGTGTGTGTGTGTGTGTGTGTGTAAATAGGAGCAAGTTCATGATTGCAGAGACAGTGGATATTCCTCTGTGTTGTGCATAACATTTGTACATTATTGCACATTAACTAATGCACATAAAATGCATGGCGAGGCCCTCCCCCCGTCTCAGCCCCTCTCCTAATTGAGAAACCCTCCTCCTCTTTTCCAGCTGCACTCCTCCAACCCCTTAGTTCCTGTTGTATTCGATTGGGCTGGTCATACTTTAAAAGAAATAACTGGCTGACTTCCCTCTTGTCTGTTCAGGCCAACTTCCCTTTGTGCCTGGGTCAGAGTTGTTGGGGAGGGAGCAGCTATTGAGGAGCCAGGATGGGGGTAGAGATTGGTTTAGTTTGGTCTCAAGGGATGTCCTTGTCTCTATCTATCTGGGTCCTTCTTTCTGTCTTTTCCACTCACAGATTGTGTGGCATTTTGAAGGGAGGAGTGCCTGGGCACCTAGCCCAATATTTTCCGCCCCAATCTGGCCTTGGGCACAAGCCACATGGTGCTGGCCATCAGCCTGGACTCTCGCCCATCCATTATAGCCTCAGCTGCCAGGCTGGCACAGGTATCAGAAGGACCTTCTACTAGGCTCTGCCCTCCCCCAATTCTGTTCCTGGGGCTAAAGTGGAAGAGAGTCAGATGGAGAGAGCACACTCCGGGGGAGGGAGCCAAAACTAATATACATCCCTTGGTGGTGAAAGGGGCACCTGAGCCTTGAGGAGGGCTGCTGGGGAGCGAGGCGATAGTCCAGGGAAAAGCATCATCTTAGTGTGTGTTAAGGCTGGTGTGGTGTTGGGAGGAGACAGGAAGTATTATCAGGAGCGTGAAGAAAGGAGGGTCCTAGGAGATCCCCCTCTCTCTCTTTCTCCCCTAAGCACGCAGACTTTGTTCATGTCACCTACTTGTGGTCATATCCCCAGGTGGGAGTGCATGTAGGGTATTGATACATGAGGAGGGGTCCTTAGCTATGCCTTGGCAGCATGGAGGTAGATCTGGGGAGAAAGCTGTATGTCAGGACATGTGACTCGATCCCGTGTGGGAGTGATAGCTGTGAGACTGCTGTTATGGTACAGGAGAGGACACCAAGGCCGAGGCAGGTGGCCTTGCAGTCTCTTGGTGTGGACCAACTGTAATGGCTTCATGGGGTACGTGAGCACAGGACTCTCCTGCTTTTTTAACGTTCACCACTAAAAAACTTTTTTTATGAAGTGCATTAGCACCTCTTTTTGACAACTGAAAGAAACTGAAGAGGATTTTTGCTTTTACCAAAAAAGCCAAAAGTAAAAATAGCTTATTTGCTTTATATCATTTCGATTTATGAAAGGTTTCATAGGAAGGTCCTTCTTCTGGATATCGGGGAAAACCTGTACCATCTACACACCGTGGTTGTGAAGACATGCACTTTCATTCCAGAGAGTGGCAGCCTGGTCCAGGTATAGGCTGCATCTGTGCACAGGCAGCGAGGGATGGTTTTGGTGAGCGGTATGTCCTGGGGGAGTGCTGGTCATGCCTCACCTTTACACCCGTGTGAATTGTATGTTCAAATATGTGAATCCCCTGGAGAGATGTTGGGGGCGGGAAGCCTGAAAAAGATGGAGAATTTATGAGCTGCTTTTGTCGGGAGACAGTCGTAATGAAGAAAATTCAATTTTCTGCAGCTCGGAGAGTCAATATGTTAAATCTCGGAGAAGCTGTAGAGTGACAGCGGAATGGCAAAGTCAATGGGACGTGTGTGGGGGAAGCTGTCTATCTGTGTCTGCAGTGAGACTGCCTCCTCTCTGTACCCTTGAACTGCAGCTGGGGGACAGGATGCAACCAGATACCTGAGTTCCTGGAACTGAGTTCTCTCTCTCCCTCTTCCATCTCAGTGACCATCTTCCTTTGCCTCCTGCTTATAAGGAGAAAGGCTGCACCAGGTCGAGGTACAGTTCTACTCTAGCACCACCCCAGGAAGTCCTTCTCATAGTCTAACCAGCACTCCTTCTTGCTGCAGTTACTCATTTCAGAGCTGTTTTTAGCCCAAAGTGATTTGTAGAAAATTCATTTTTCTTTCTAACTTTTCATTCCCAATTCCTTGCTGGCTTCCTGTTTTCCAGCAGATTTCAACTTTCCCCACACCGGTTTTCACCTCCTCCCTTCCAGGCTCCTGTTCTAGGAGGCAGGAGTGTGGTGGGGGAAAGGTGGTGGGGAGAGGAAAGCTGGGGATTCCTCTGTGAGCCACAGTGTCACCAGGAGCCGTGATTAGCCGAGCTGCTGGCTGTGTAATTGGTGTGTGCCCGAGTCCCGGGGGTCTGGTGTGTTAACAGCGGGTCCCTGTGGTGAGTAACGAGATCGTGCCCATGGCTGGTTGCACACACTAATTAATTAGTGCTCCTCTGATGTCGAGGAATGAGAAGGAGCTGGAGGAAGGGGTGGAGGGGTGTCTCAAAGCCAGAGAGCCCAGCTCTTCAGAGCCCAGGGGTCACATAAAGTTCTGCCAGAATGGGGACATTCAGGCTGGTGTGTAGCAGAGGGGTCAGAGATCTTGAGGCCCTGGCTGAAGGTGTGTGTGGGGGCACGGTGGTCTGGGCTCTTGGTGGGTGGTGGTGGATGGAGGGGAGGACACTGCCTCAGCTTATGGAGGTCTCCAGGCTCTGGGCCTGCTTTATGGCTTCCTCTCTCCAGGTGACAGAGAGGAAGAGAGTGAATTGGGGATGAGGCATTTCAAACTCTCTAGCCTCATTTCTGTCCCCTCTATCTTCGCCTCACTAAGCGCAGCTTCTCAACGAGCCATTTCACACTTATTATATGCTCACGCTGTGCACAGAGCTCCAGAGTGCTCTCAGGCCATTCCTACTTTGGGAACCAGCCTCCCCCTGGTCATCAGGGAAGATACTCAGATTCCTAAGCCCTTAGGTTGAACTTAAAGGCTAGAAACCTCTTCTGAAGCGTGGGATCTGGAATGGAGCTATTTGGGAGAAATACTATGGAAAAACGAAAGAAGTGGTGGTGGTGAGGGTGGGGGAGAAGGCTCAGGAAGACTCTTGGGAGAAAGCCCCACAATTTTCCAGGACAGTATGATCACTTACAGCAGCAAGGAAGATTAAGGTGAGAGGAGAGGAAGAACTTCCAGAGTGCAGACATGAGGCAGAAATCTTAGACCAGATACAAGGAGGGATCAGGATGAAAAGGGCTTAAGTGCGGGGCTTCAGCAAGGTGTGGCAGGGAAAGGGAGACAAAATAGAGAACATAGGCAGGCAAGATGAGACTGCAGCGGGGAATCTTTGGCTTCGGTGTGGAGGCGCCAGGCCCATTCCTGCACACGGTAATTGCTAAATTACCCGCCATCTGCTCGGCTTTCAGACATAAATTATCTGTGAGGAGAAAAGACGCAGAGGCTGCGCACTTTTCTTCTCTCCCCTAAACCCGCACTAGGAGCTGAGGGGGAGTCTTCCCTCCTCCAAGCTGCGGAGGAGGAGGTGGTGGGAAAACCCATTTGCCAGTCTTCTCCTGAGGGGGAGTGGACTTGAGGTGACCAAGGAACCTGGCCCTCCCAAGGTCTCAGCGAAGCCAAGGGTCCCTTCGGCCTTGGGGAGGGGCCAGCTGTGTGCTGGAGGGGACAGGCCTCCTGAGGTCACGCCGAGGAGGCGGGGCTTGCCCTGGGGGGCGGGGCTTTCCTCAGGTGTGACCTAATTGCCTCTGCGAATTTTCCCCTGGCCGCCCTCCCCACGCCCTTACCTCCACTATTTGGCTAGTGGGGAGATATCATCTCAGCTCTCCTAACACCCATGCAGGTCTGCCAGAGGAGAGGGAAGGCAGGCAGGGGGTAAGAGGAGAGAGAGGAAAGGGGACCGCCCTCTTCCTTTCATTCTGCTCTGAACCTCACCTTTTTTGTTCTAGATTTTGAAGGGTGGGAGAGATGTGAAAGCAGAAGTGGGAGAGATGACTTGAAATGGATCAAAATGGTGGGATGCAACGGGTTGGGGAGCTGAGTTGTGGGAAAGTCGAACCCACAGGGTGGTGGGTGTCTGAGGAGGTGAGCAAGAGAAGGAGGTGGTTAGGCCAGGGGGGGACCGCACAGGGGGGAGGCCTGCAGGATAGGTGAAAGGTTGTGGAGCGAGGGA